>CM076570.1:1105377859-1105570280 GCA_034641835.2 Pinus albicaulis | reverse complement strand
TGGGGTTAACTAGCTAGGTTTTATGGCTAGTAAAGTTAGCTATGTTAGATTATTACTCGATTGGTTGATTAGAATCAGTTCAAGTAGGCAGGTTTTTTTGCTTTCTTTCTTATTATTGAACTAAAGCTTCCTAATCTAGCTAGCTTTTTAATGCCTCGGAGTAGAGCTGTATGTGTTTTGCTGATGGCTGATAGCTCCATTCTTTCCTTCAACCTCTATAGATCTAATATCTCTATGTTCTTCTTATGAGCACCAACTCACAACTATGTTCTTTCTTAAGCTTGTAGGTTGTATTTGTGTTTTGTTGCTTCCTCGGACCTTTTTTAGATTGTATTTATCTTTTAGTAGAGTGTTTGTTTGTGGTTACTGTGCTTATCTTCGTGAATACTCCTTGCTAAGCTAAAACCTAAGCTTTTCTTTCTTATTCCTGAACTGAAGCTCCCTAATATAGCTAGCTTTATAATGGTTCAAAGAGTAGAGTTGTATGTGTTTTCCTGATGGTTTATAGTTCTGTTATTTCCTTCAACCTCTGCATATCTAATATCTCCGTGTTCTTCTTATGAGAACCAACTCACAACTTCCTTCTTTCTTAAGCTTGTAGGTTTTGTTTGTGTTCTATTACTTCCTCGGACCTTCGTTAGATTGTCTTTTTCTTTCAGCAGAGTGTTTGTTTGTGGTTATAGTGCCTATCTTCCTGAATACTCCTTTCTAAGCTAAAACATAAGCTTTTATTTCTTATTCCTAAAATGAAGCTTCCTAATCTAGCTATCTTCCTAATGCCTCAAAGAGTAGAGATGTATGTGTTTTCATGATGGCTGATAGCTCTGCTCTTTCCTTCATTGATAGCATTTTTCTTTCCTTCAACCTCTGCAAATATAATATCTATGTGTTCTACTTGTGAGCACCAAATCACAACTCTATTCTTTTTTAAGCTTGTATCTTTTATTTTTGTTTTTTTGCTTCCTCGGACCTTTCTTAGATTGTCTTTGTCTTTAAATAGAGTGTTTGTTTGTAGTTATAGTGCCTACCTTCCTGAATACTCCTTGCTAAGCTAAAACCTAAGCTTTTATTTATTATTCTTGAACTAAAGCTTCCTAATCTAGCTAGCTTTCCATGCCTCAAAGAGTAGAGCTATATCTGTGACTTTTGACATGACTTCATCAACCACTACTACTAGTTGTTTAAGTAAGTGTATAAAATAATTTTGCACCCCTTTCCACTTATTACTTCAATCATAAGTTTCTATGTGTATATTTTAGGTCCACCTCTCTATATGATGTGGTGGTTTTATTGTAATTTAGATGATTAAATTACTTGGTATTGAGGTTGGCTATTTTTAAAAAAATAACCAAACATTGAATTAGTGATACTTTTCATTTTTTTTCACTCTTACGCATTTAAATTGGTTTCTTTGTGGTTTTTATGAAGTGTTTTTCAATCAAAAAACGTTTCGATGTCTTAGAGTTATGTATTTTAGGTGAAAACATGGAATTTCATAGGATATTGTCCCTTTCGAAAGGACTTGCAAAATCTTATAGCAATTGGAAATTGATTTCCCGGTGTACAATGGAATGAAATGGCTAAATATGGTTGATTCATGTGTACATAAGAGCTTTTTTTATTCTTAGATATCACTTTTCCTCAAAGAATTGAAAACAATGTGTTATAGGATGGATTCTTATAGCTTCCTTATTGTCTATTTCCTATAGTAGATGAACACAAATTTCTCTGACTTACAAAATCTTATAGGAATTGATTTCCTTGTGTACAATGGATTGAAATGGATAAATATGGTTGATTCATGAGTACATAATTTTGTACAATGAATTCAGATGGCCAAATATGGTTGATTCATGTGTACATAAGATCTTTCTTGATTCTTAGATATCACTTTTCCTCAAATAATTCAAAACAATGTGTTATAGGATGGATTCTTATAGCTTCCTTATTGTCTATTTCCTATAGTAGATGCTCACTAATTTTCTTCTACCTTTTTTATAGAAGTGAAAAAAAAGATTGATTACTTATAAGTTGATATAATTACATTGGATACCTTTGATAGTGTTTGGAAAAATGAATACTCGAAATAAATATGAAGTGAAATTGAATGGTATTCTATGAAAAAAGGTGAAATGAATGTTGACTATAGTTTATCATTTTATGCATTTGGAGGCATGATGTTAATAGGAATGATTGATAGAAATGGTTTATTCAAGTAATGGAGACCCTTGGCTTCTTACCATAATGCTAATACAGGGTTTTCATTTGTATTCATATTTATGTTGATGCTAACTATTTTTTATTGATGTACCTAAATTTACACCTTCCATGATGCTTTCTCTCCTAGTGTTGTCATTTACTTTTCTAATCTTGTAAAATGTTAAAAGTGGAGTGTTTTATGATGTAATGGATATCACTAATCTAGATTATGTAGATTTACTTTTCTAATCTTGTAAAATGTTAAAAGTGGAGTGTTTTATGATGTAATGGATATTACTAATATAGATTATGTACAATGATATGTTGATAGTTTGGAGGTTGATGTTCAAGTTGTAAAATTCTTGTACATATCAAGGATGAATGATAGTATTAGCAAAAAAATTGACATTATTATATTATTAGACAATCAGTTAGGTGTTAAATCATACTTCTTATTAAGGACATAACTAATGCAAGTTGAAATATTTTTTTTTAATGTTCTTAGCCTATTTGTGGATGTCAAAGTAAAGGTTTCTAGATGTGATTTCTCCCATAAAATTTAAGGAAAACTAAACTTTAAGGAAAACCATGTACATGTAATTTCTCCCACAAACTCATCAAGGTGTGAATTTTGACATAGCTTCATCAATCACTACCACTAGATGTTTTAGTAAGTGCATAAAATAATTTTGCAAACTATGTACATGTCATTTCTCCCACAAACTCATCAAGGTGTGACTTTTGACATAACTTCATCAACCACTACCACTACCACTAGTTGTTTTAGTGAGTGCATAAAATAATTTTGCAAACTTTAATGCAAACTATGTACATGTCATTTCTATGTCCTTTCTCCCATAAACATTAAGGAAAAATTTAAGGATAACCATGTACATACATGTCATTTCTACCATTTCACCCATAAACTCAAGGAAAAATTTAAGGATAACCATGTACATGTAATTTCTATGACATTTCTACCATAAAATTTAAGGATAAACATGTACATACATGTTCTTTCTCCCATTTTTTCCATAAACTCAAGGAAAAATTTAAGGATACACATGTACATGTCATTTCTCTGATAAAATTTAAGGCATTTGCTAGTGTTTTTGGAACCATGTACATGTCATTTCTATGTAATTTCTCCCATAAAATTTAAGGAAAACCATGCACATGTGTCATTTCTCCCATATATGTGTCAATTCTCCCATAAAATTTAAGTAAAACCTTAAGGCATGTCATTTCTATGTCATTTCTTTGTCATTTCTACGTAATTTCTCCCATAAACTATAAGGAAAACTTTAAGGCCAACCATGTACATGCCATTTCTCCCTTAAACTCTAGGCAAGGAAAAAATTTAAGGCATGTCATTTACGGATGTGATTTCTTCCATAAAATTTAAGGAAAAAATTTAAGGAAAACCATGCACATGTCATTTATCCCACAAAATGAAGGCTTTCTCCAATAAACTCAAAGCAAAATTTAAGGCCGAAAAAACCTTGGTGAGAACCTACGATTGGGCTGAACTTCCATAGGATTTGAGTCACTCTATTGAGTGTTAGCTTCTACAACTTCTAAAGGTAGAGTTTGTAAAGGGTACAGGGTAGCCTTTGGATCTCATCCTTTCTCAAAGGTGACATATCAAGTAAATGCCCCTACAATGAATCTCTGGAATAGATCTAAATAGAATTTCTTCATTGTAATATCCATTTCTCTACATGCCATTTCTCCGATAAACTTTAAGGCATTTTATAGTGTTTTTGGAACCATGTATATGTCATTTCTATGTCATTTCTCCCATAAAATTTAAGGCAAAATTTAAGGAAAACCATGTACATACATATCATTTCTCCCATTTCTCCCATAAACTCAAGGAAAACATTAAGGATAACCATGTACATGTTATTTATAGCATTTTATAGTGTTTTTGGAACAATGTACACATCATTTCTATGTCATTTATCCCATAAAATTTAAGTCAAACCATGTACATGTGTCATTTCTCCCATAAACTTTAAGGAAAAATTTAAGGCATGTCATTTCTCTGTCATTTCTCCCATAAACTATAAGGAAAACCATGTACATGTCATTTCTCCCTTAAACTCTAGGCAAGGAAAACTTTAAGGCATGTCATTTCTAGATGCGGTTTCTCCCATAAAATTTAAGGCAAAAATTTAAGGCAAACCATGCACATTTCATTTATCCCACAAACTCAAGGCTTTCTCCCATAAACTCAAGGAAAACTTTAAGGCCTAAAAAACCTTAGTAAGAACCTAAAGCTGGTTGAACTTCCATGTGATTTGAGTCTATCTCGTTGAGTGTTAACTTATACAAGTTCTAAAGGCGAGTACGTAAAGGACCCGGGTATCCTCTCGGATCTCATCCTTTCTCAAAGGTGACATATCTAGTAAATGCCCTCTACAATCAAATCTACGGAACGATTTAAATAGAAGTTCTTCATTGTAATATTCATTTCTATACATTCCATTTCTCCCATAAAATTTAAGGCATTTTCTAGTGTTTTTGGAACCATATAAATGTCATTCCTATGTCATTTATCCCATAAACTTTAAGACAAACTTTAAGGAAAACCATGTACATACATCTCATTTCTCATTTCTCCCATAAAATCAAGGAAAAACTTCAAGAATAACCATGTACATGTCATTTCTAGAATTTTCTAGTGTTTTTGAAACCATGCACATGTCATTTCTATGTCATTTCTCCCATAAAATTTAAGGCAAACACTAAGGCATTTAATTTCTATGTAATTTCTCCGATAAAATATAAGGCAAACTTTAATGCGAGACCATGTACATGTCATTTCTCCCTTAAACTCTAGGCAAGGAAAAAATTTAAGGCATGTCATTTCTAGATGTGATTCCTCCCATAAACTTTAAGGGCAAAATTTCAAGGCAAACTATGCACATGTCACTTTTCCCACAAACTCAAGGCTTTCTCCCATAAACTCAAGGGAAACTTTAAGGCCTAAAAAACCTTGGTGAGAACCTAAAGTGGTTGAACTTCCATAGGAATTTAGTCTGTCTATTGAGTGTTAACTTCTACAAGTTATAAAGGTAGAGTTTTGTAAAGGAACTTGTAGCCTCTCGATCTCATCCTTTCGCAAAGGAGACATATCTAGTAAATTCCCCTACGATCAATCTGCGGAACAGATCTAAATTAGAAGTTCTTCATTTTAATATCCATTTACTGTACATGCCATTTCTCCCATAAAATTTAAGGAATTTTCTAGTGTTTTTGGAACCATTTATATGTCATTTCTATGTCATTTCTCTCATAAAATTTAAGGAAAAACTTTATAGCAAACCATGTACATGTGTCATTTCTCCCATACATGTGTCAATTTTCCCACAAAATTTAAGGAAAAGTCTAAGGCATGTCATTTATATGTCATTTCTCTATCATTTCTATCTCATTTCTCCCATAAAATTTAAGGGAAACCATGTACATGTCATTTCTCCCATTCATTTGCAATAAATGTTAATTTAATATATTTTATTGAATTTGTTTTTTTCATGGATTAGAAAACCCACTAAATATGGTTGAGAAATGGACATTATGCATAGATGTTTCTTGCTATCCCAATCTAGGGAAAGCAATGATAACATATCTGCTTTACAATATTGCGACTAATAAGGTCCTCCAAAGGAAAATAAATATACCGAGAAGAACAAAAAAACAATGAGGCATATTATATTGCACTTGATAGAAAGCTTGTGAATAGCTAGGGAGTATGTATCAAAAGGAATTATAGTTTTTTGCCAATTCTAAACTTGTGTGCAACCATATGAAAGGCGTGTACCATGTTAAGAAGGAGAGGCTAAAACAAGCGCATGGAAAAGAAAACAATATTGTTAAACAATTTCAAATTTTTAGTATAAGACATTGTGCAAATGATAATAAGATGTTTGGTGATCTATTGTGTGGGGAAATTGCAATTCAAGATTCATTTTGTCAAAAATGAATTAATAGATGAATTAGTATTATAAAGGGCAATGACAATTCAAGATTCATTTCTCAAAGATGAATTAGTGTTGAGACACTCTCCTTCAAAATTTATTGATGTATATTGTAACATATCTTTGATATGTGTGTTCTTTTTACTTATAAACGTGTCATTTTTTAATGACCATGTGTTTTTCGAAATTATATAACAAGTGTGCTCCCACCATGTAAAGCCCAACTTGGTGAAATTTACATTTTAATAAAATTAAAAAGTGAGGACTTCAACAATTTTTTTGTTTAAATTGAGTTTCACACATCAATTAGTTCTTTGAAAGTTGTGTTTTACATAATTTGTGTACTAAATTACGGTAATTTTTTTGAAATCTTTTGAATTTATTTTAAATCGTAATTTTAAAATTTTTTGTAAATGTCCACTATAGATATATCCATATATATCATGGAGGATGAAAAGTGAATATCAATAGAATCCCATGCCTCTACGGGAGAGGGGGATCATGGATCGAGGGATGTTCATGGTATTTATATAATCTTATCTCCATACATACATGTGTGTATACATGTCAAATTAATTTTTTTATTTACTATATATATAATTTTATCCCCATGTACATACATGTATACATATGGAACTAATTTTTTATCAATTTTGTGAGTTAAATTGGTTTTTAATAAGTTTCATTTTTTTATGTTTTAGGAGTTAGGAGGATAAGGGTGTCTACTCCATCAATGGAGCATGGCCATGGTTCATGCAATCATGGTATGGTTCACACAATTTAATCAATCATATGCACATGTATTTATATGTATGCATGTATTTTTTGAATTGATTATAAATTCATTTTTTTATGAAACTTCTCCCTCATCGCGCGAGGTTGGTGATGGTACACATTCCCCTAGAGGCCCATGAATAGGTGGTGTCCAATTACGTGAGGGTGGTGATATGAATTCCATCGAAGGAAAATCAATGGATGATCGTGTTGGTTCTCAACTAATCGGTGGTCATTACGGTTCTCAACGATGCGAGGGTGGGCATGACGTTGGCCAAGAATATCGAGGTTGCCATCAATCTGAATATTATTTTCATTCAATTTGTACAAATTTGTTTACATGTATTTTTATTTATATAAAATTTTATATATTGATGCGAGAGGGTGAAAAATGTTTCTCCAAATGTTGCTCAAAAAAGACATAGGAGAGAATGCGTTATTGAAGAAGAAGGTTGTACACCAACCATGACTTATCTGTCTCACATTTCTAATATAACTTGGGAAACAAACATGCAATAATGCACGTTACAAAGGTATCAAAATATTCATTCAAAATTGAAGAAAGATCTTGTGTCTTTGAAACTCCCTGTGAGAGTCGAGAAACCTTAGAAATAGTTACTCACTCTTTAAAAAAAACTAGTGGAATGGTACCTAAGGGTTGGACCAGCCACTGATACCTTTGTAGAAGTGATGAGAAAAAATAAATGAAACAGTGATGGGTCTTGATACATGAGATGTTTTTTAAACAAAGAGTTACAACAGAAATGACCAAGTCTATGTTTAATGTCAAAGAAGGGTTGAAAAGAAAGATGATAAAGGTTCAATATTTCAAGAACCACTGATATAGCTAGTTATTTGTATGATAGGCACCTTGCTTTGCCTATGGAAGACTCCCATGGAATGATGAGGTTCCGCTTTATTTTGAAAAAATTATTTTATGCAAAATTATTTTTTGGGAATGAAACTCAATTATAATGACCTTCTCTCTGAATTTTTTTGGTCCTGGGAAAGGTTGATTATGTGACCATAGGGGGCACTAAGCGTGATTTTTAGTTTTTCTCGCTCACGAGCCACCATTGGTTAGCCAACCTCTTCATGTCGAAACTTTGCGAGTCGGATATGGATGCCACTTCTCAAATTAGTTTGAGAAGCAAGGGATGACATCATTGACAATGTTCAAAGTGGATTGGGTGGAGTTGATGTTTGTATAAATCAACAAAGAGAATGAGAGAATTCACGTGCTAATTTTGTGTATCATACGAGATGATGAGATATACAACATGAGCGTTGAATATCTTAGAACATATGCAAATAATTGTTGCAATGGTTCATAGGGACCTAATTATTCATGAGCAAGAGGGCATGGGATCGATATGTGTTAATGGCTAGGGTGATTATTTTAACACATGTACAATTTGTAATAAATACATATATACATACGTTTATTTGTATACATTAATCTAACAAAAATGTATCATATATGTTAACGCCATTGGCGATTCTCACACCTTACGAATGAAGATGTTGATATCACGAGTCAAAGCCTCAGGGTTCACACAATCAAGATGGTTCTCACCATCAAGATGATATGTTGGCACATGTTAGTGTTTTTTTAAGTGAACATGATGATGTACAATAATTTTTTATCTACTATTATATATATCGAAACATGATGACATATTTTTCAAAATAAATAATTGTGCACACATGTACATGTATATAATTAAATGTTAACAAATTATGATTCAACTCGATGTTTTTGGGATGGAGGTAACTTCCTCTTCCTTGGGAGATGTGACAAATCCACCATCACAAGTATGAACAAATTTTTCACTTAAATATGCTTTTTAAGTTATATATTGCAGACTCAAAAGTTCCATTAAAAAAATGAGATCTAGATCTTAAGTTATTTTACTGAGTTTTAAATTTTTTTGAATTTTAGGTTTCTAGAGATTTTCTTTCAAAGCCACCCTTAGAAGATGGGCTCAATCCACCATCACAAGTATTCAATTTTTTCACTTATAAGTTTAAGTTATAAATTGAAGCTCAAAATTTTTATTATAAAATGAGATCTTGATCTTTAGTTATTTTATACTTTTAAAATTTTTGAATTTTATGTTTTTGGAGCTGATTTCAGTTCTCCATGGACTCTAGCGATGGAGTATATGATGGAGATAGGAACATCCACACCATTTGAACAAGTTGTCTAAATTTTTTTTTAATATTATTGAAAATTAATTTATATGCATTTTCATTTGAAAAAAAAAAAAAAAATATATATATATATATATATATATATATATATATATATATATATATATGGAGAGGGAACCACATGAGGTATTGCATGTTTTTTATTTCATTTTATTTTTTTACACGAAGTTCTATATTCTCATGCAATTTTAAAACATTAAATTTTAATGTTTGTACACATTGTGTATAGGTTCTCCCATTCTTCACGGGATAGCACGAGGCGGGACATTGCTCGCAGAGACACTAGATCAATATGTATTTGATGGATGATGCACATTTTTTGCAATATTATATTTGATAGGTCTAGTCTTAAATTCAAATTTTTATATATAATCTTATCTATGCATTCGTATTTACTTTTCTATATAACTTGATACTTGTAACACTATGCATTGAACAAGATATATTTTTACTTTTATTTTTCATGTGAGGTACAATTTTTGGACATATTTAACTCGTTTGGATATAGGTTTAAACTAAATTTACTTTTATGAAGAATGATTTTAAATTTTGGATAGTTACATTTGGCATGTGATCACATGTTGTGATATAATGTTTTGTTTTTTTAAAACTCATGTTGTCATTTTATTTTTTAAATATAAAATGAATCTCTAGATGGAAATTTCAAATTACATTTTCACAATGTCTATATTTTGGATGGTTGAACTACATTTGGCATGTGATTTTGATATAATGTTTTGTTTTTAAAAAATTCTCATTTTATAAATGTTAAATATAAAATGAATCTCTCTATATGGAAATTTCAAATTACAAACCATGTACATACATGTGTATATTCGGATAATTGAACTACATTTGGCATGTAATCACATGTTGTGATATAATGTTTTGTTTTACGATATAATATTTTGTTTTTTAAATTCAAGTTGTCATTTTATTTGTTAAATATAAAATGAATCTCTAGATGGAAATTTCTAATTACATTTTCACAATGTGTATATTTATTTTGGATGGTTGAAGTACATTTGGCATGTGATTGTGATAAAAATTTATGTTTTTAAAAAGTTTTCATTTTATAAATTTGTTAAAAATATAAAATGAATCTCTCTAGATGGAAATTTTGAATTACAAACCATGTATACATGTGTATATTTTGGATAGTTGAACTACATTTGGCACATGCTCACATGTTGTGATATAACATTTTGTTCTTAAAACTCAAGTTGTCATTTTATTTGCTAAATTAAAATGAATCTAGATGGAAATTTCAAGTTACATTTAAGACATACATACATTGGTATGTATGTTATGCATTTGAACATGTGTGTGAATGTTATATAATTTTAGGGTGTGCATCTGTTATTTAGGTGATATTTAAGTACAATACATATCGATGTATTAAAATCTAAAAACAATCATAAAATTTATAGGTCATAAGACATACCATGGCCCCGCACCAGTGTCAGAAACCCATAGAAGGTAGCTACATAGTTGCGTTTCAGGCTGCTCTCACCATGGAAATGACCAACAATTGGAATGCACCGAGGGCTCTGCATCTGATAGCCATGAGACGCTGGCTCCTCAAGTGTTTGATAACATTCATGGGGAGACTGTTTTGCCTTCGGAAGAGACCAAGGGTAGAAGCGGCATGAAATCCAATATTCCGCAATCTGTGCGACCTTTACCCAAGAAAACCAATCTGCTTCCAGGTTATGAGCCCACTATGGAGAAGATATGCGTTTTGGTTATGGACTCGGGCAGTGTCTAGACTAGAGATTATGATGTCGAGTACCTAGTTGCTCCCATCATCCATGTGACTCCTCCAAAGCCTCCTCAAATTCCCACAACTGAGGAGGAATCCATTGCTAGAGAATATGGGTTCTTGATAGAGGAAGAGGACCAGATGATGGATGAAGATGAATGAACTCCATGATTTTCACCTTAGGATATACTTCATCTCTTTTGTTTTTATATGTAAAACTGAATTTTTTGTATTACAAGAATGGGTGACACTCTTAAGGGGCTAGTTTACTCCTTTGAGGCAGCCCAAAACTTGGTTTATTTTGAACACTACCAAGGCAGGGATAGGCTAAGCACTACTTTCCATTTTTTCCCATTGCCTCTACACAATTTTTCATGCTTTTAATATCGTTTAACCCAAGTTGAAAACAAAAAAAAGTTCACATGAATATATGCACATAAAAATGATTTAAATACATGTTCGAATATATGTTAAAACGATTGAAGTATAATACATATCTATGTATATATCTAAAAACAATCATAAAATTCTAGGTGTTCTTAGATGTGTCAAACAATCATAAAATTTTAAAATTGCATTAAAACATATATATCCAGTACACAACATTTTTCATTAATGTACATAGAAAAGATACTTTGAGCTAATAGTACACTGGAAATTACAAAACACAGATGACACATTTTGCAATCAAGAATAAATATTATAATTGAATTTTAATGGATACATCTCTAAAACAAAATTGTGCAACTTGAAGTTTGCATTATGAGAAATTGTACCACAAAATGTATGAAATCCTTTAGAACAAATAATCTAGACATGTGTATGTGTACACATGTATAAATTACTTGTGTGCATCTAAAAAAACAATGTACATGTGTAAACACTTTTACATATAACATAAAAAGGCAGTTCAATTTTTAGTTGAGTTCTAGACGTTCTAAAAGATGCATCCAAAGAGAAGAAATTACTAGGAAGTTTAATCAAAACACTTCCAATGGAATGCAATCTTTAATGATCCGTTCATGATCGGCTTTTGACATTTTCTATTTCTTAATTTTCATTTTTTTCTTTGATTGAACTTCTATCAACTTTATGCGTGTTTCACACACCATATGACTATATTGACAACTTATGACATCAGTTTCATTGCCTTGAAAGTAAACAAAATCCCCACTTTGATTAGTTAGTTGGAAAAAATAATCTTTCAATTTAATAGACCCTCTGTCATATGTAAACTCATGATCATTATGGTTTTCTAATAATTTCATCTTTCGTTTAGTGCAACGCATCAAATCATAGTTCACATTTTCATCATTCATAGTAGGTGCAACTACAACAAAAAAAATCTCTTGCACAGTAAAAAAAACTTATGTATTTAAATTTAGATCATAATTAACATGAAAAATTAACTTTAAAATTAACATGTGTACTTTATTTTATTATATATTTCTAGATCTCTATCATTTGAAAGAAATTGAAATGTTACCTTCTCTAATAAGATCAGAAACTCAATCACCATTAGATGATATTGTATTCTCCTCTGATTGAATTTCTTCAAAGCTTGCAACAAAAATTTTCCCCTTTCTATTTAGTTCTGTATGTTATCAATCTTTGACATACATTTTTTTTCACAAACATCATTGGATTCTTTGTTGTCTATGCAAACATGACAGAAAAAAGAATATTTTCTTTTATCCAATGGAAACACATTTGTGAACAACTTTGTTTTAATTGAATGCAATTTTCAAGTCCCTTTTATTGTTTCAACGTCATATCCAATCGATCTATCTATTATATCTATCTAATAAATCAATCTATCTATTTATATTCAAAGAAGAATATAAATATGATATAAAAATACCATCAAAGATGATCATTGTGTTAAATGTACCGTTAAACATTAAAAATACAATAAAAATTAAATTGAACGTACCTTCGTACTTCCCTTGATTGGTTATTCTCATGGCTTAGTGCAACAATGCACCATTGAACAACTTGTTCAGCTGAGACAAGTCAATTTGTAGAGTGGTCCATTTGATAGCTTCGAAGTGCTCATTTTATGCATGTCCCTGCACCGTCATGTTCTCCTTTTCCATGACCACTCTCAAAGAAATTCCAACAATGTTTAATGCAGGTTTTCATATGAAGATGACACAACCAAAAGAATGATCGTGAAGATTTGAATTGACCTGCACATCCATCTGACCATATCCAATGTTCATTGAATTTTATTCCATGACTTTTCAAGGAGTCATAAATCTCTTCAAAACATTGTTGTAAAAAATATGTATCATGTGTATGATCGTCACTGATATAAAAGTGATATTATTTAATAACATGTTGAGTTTCACTGGTGCTTTCTATATTATCAACATTTTTTTTAGCATGTCTATATAGGATATGGACCAGCATGGAGACTTGGTCAACATGATAGTATTCACTCTAAATTTATTTTTGTGGAAGAAATGTGTAGTTTTCTGTAAAATCAACTACTAGAAAAATGGTCTCTGGTGAAAAAACATCACGGGATTTTCTTAATTGTAACTTCTACCATCAAGCTCTATGGGAATGCTTGGTGTATTTATAAATTTCTTCCTCAAACTTTCTCAAAAAATCAATCAAAAAAATTTCTTCTTCTTGTAAATCAATTCTGTTAGGTCACTATATTACTAGTATAGTCCCTTATTGTTGTTAGTGTAACCCCCTTATTGTTATTATTGTACCCTTGTAACCCCCATTTTATTATTATTGTGCCCTTAAATTATTATTGTTAGGTCGGATAGGATTACATTGTGGCCCACTAGGATTACATTATGGCCCCATGGACTCCTATATATAGAAAGGAGGTTTTGTAAATTGAATCATCCAAGATTTGTTCATTTATGTAATGTATTGGAGGTTGCCCCCTCAAAGTGGCTTATTTCTAAGGCGTTGATATCTCTTTTCTTCTATTTTTGGAGCTGGTTACACAACATTTGGTATCAGAGCTTTGGATTCTAGGGTTTCGCTGCTCCAAATAGGTCATCATGGTATTTTCACTATAAATTTTTTTCTACGAAGTTTCAGAAGCTGAAATTTTTAGGGTGCTAAGCAGAAATATTGAGGAATATTTTCTAAAAATTTCAAAGCTTGGTTCACAACGTTTTCAGAGATATGATCTTTGGAAGTTAGTTATTTTTTCAGGCTCCTAAAAAAGTCATCGTGGCATTTGCGCTATAACATTTTTTATACAAAGGTTCAGAATCTGAAATTCGTATGGTGCGAAGCTGAAATCCTGAGGAAATTCTTCAAAACATTTCAGAGCTTGGTTCGCAATATTTTTGGATATATGATCTGTGGAAGGTAGTGCTCTTTCAGGCTCCTGAATTGCATCTCAAAGAGGTGATCATGGGAAAAGTTCAATAACTCTCTCTCTGGGCATCGGATTGGAGTGCCGTAAAAATTGGTGGCAATTAAATAGACTTTAGTTTCTTTGCTATCAATTTTAGAGAAAAAGGATGAAACAGTGATACGTGGCAAGTCGTACAAGTTCGCTCTACTGAACCAGTCCATAATTAGGTCATTGTGGGAGATTGGACACAAATTTGTCTTGGAGAATCCAAATCAGGTCAAACCTGAGGCATTTGAAAGATAATTCAGAGGGCTACATCAGTACCAAAATTCAGATATTGAAGTGTTTCAATCACAGAGATAATCCAATTTCAATATCAAGCTCCTCAAAAGTAAGAAAAAGGCGTGTATTTTTTTTCCGAATTGCATAAGTCTTGTTTGAAGAATCAATTTTAATTGATTCCAAGGGCATATTGTAGAATAGATATCAGTATTGGGTTTTAAAATATGCCCCATAAAAATAATTCAACACCCATTAAGCATTCAGAAGGCTCTACTATGACTCATGAAGATGAATAATTGCAACATGATCTATCAAAATTACAAGAGAAAGTGCAACAAATTTCACTCTCGCAAAGAGCAACAAAAAATGAAATGAAAGTTTTGAAGAAAGGTGCGGAAGCAAAGATGGATGGCATGGAAGCTAAGATGGAAAACATGAAGAATGATCTAAAAACAAACATCGAAGGTTTGACAAAGTTGATACAAGAAATGTTTCCTAATGGTGAAAAGATAGCAGAAGAACCTCATGATGAGAACAAAATAAATGTTAATCGTGATTTCATAAACTCTAATGTTGGCGGGAAGAACCACCATATTCCAAAAATGGATATGAGGAAGTTTGATGGAAAGGATCCTGTAACATGGATACTACAGATGGAGCAATATTTTCATCTCCATAACGTGCAAAACACACAAAAGGTACGCATTGCAACTTTACATTTAGAACAAAATACATTTGTATGGTATCAATGGCTTTGCTCCCGTAAAAAAATTGTCACTTGGTCAATTTTTACGGAGGAAATGATAGCATATTATGAGGATACAAAGAGCAACACCTTCTTTAGCCAATTGATAAATCTCAAACAAAAGGGTTTAGTGGGGCAGCACATTGAGGACTTCCAAAATTGAATATAAGGGTAACTGATATTCCAGAGGAACACAGGATTGATCTCTTCATAGGCACTTTAAAGGATAACATCCAACATGAAGTTCGCGTTTTGGAACCGGATTCATTGGAGAAGGCATTCAGGTTGGCAAGAAAATTTGAATGTAAAATAATGGTGACAAGGAAGCCTACCACTCAATTATATAAAGAAGGAAGTGTTGCTACGCCTAGATTTCCACAACCTACAAGGTTGACACCACAACAATTGGAAGAAAAAAGAGCAAAAGGGCTTTGCTACAGTTGTGATAGCAAATACACTAAAGGTCATAAGTGTGCTGAGAAGAAATTATTTTACATAGATTGTGAAGAGGAAGAAGAAAATGAAGAAGAAGAGGATATACACTAGGAACCAACCCTAGAAGAGGAAGAAATGAATTTTACCATATCGTGTAATGCACTAGCAGAAATTACCACTCCTCAAACTCTCAAGATAGAAGGACAAATCAAGAAGAAAAAGGTAATAGTGTTGATTGATTCAGATAGCACCCATAATTTTATTCATTGTAAGGTATCCAAGGAATTAAATTGTTTCCTATACCCAGCACCAGAATGTCAAGTTATGGTTGCAAATGGAGGAATTATAAATTGCTCTGGAAAATGCCATAATATCAAGCTAACCATGGGGGAATATGTATTGACTAGTCCAATGCTTTCCATTCCCATGGGAGGTGCTGATGTTGTACTAGAAGTACAATGGTTACAATCTTTGGGAACGGTAGCTTTTAATTTTCAAGAACTTTTCTTGAATTTTTTTTCAGAAGGAGAGGAAGTTGAATTACGGGGTATTGAAGGGAAGACAGGAAGGATATTAAGCTCTAATGTCATGAAAAAGCTTCTAAAGAAAGAACAATGAGGCATATTTTCACAATTATGCTCACTAGAAGTTCCAACATCAAAATCATCTATTTCTGCAATTCTCCAACAAGTCTTGGACAATCATTCCAAGGTGTTTGAAACTCCCAAAGGACTCCCACCTATTCGTGATCATGATCATGCTATTCATTTGATTCCAGAAAGTGTTCCTCCAAACATCAGGCCTTATAGATATCCTTACTTCCAAAAGAGCGAAATTGAACGTATGATTGCAGAAATGTTAGAGGCGGGTACAATTCAACCTAGTCAAAGTTCTTTCTCTGCTCCTGTAGTATTGGTACACAAGAAGGATGGATCATGGCGAATGTGTTCGGATTATAGGGAGCTCAATAAGCTCAACATTAAAGACAAATTTCCCATTCCTGTGATTGATGAATTATTGGATGAATTACATGGAGCAATTTATTTTACCAAGTTGGATCTTCGTTCAGGATATCATCAAATTAGAATGAAGACTGAAGATATTCCAAAAACAAGATTTCGAACTCATGAGGGTCATTATGAATTTTTGGTCATGCCTTTTGGCCTTACCAATGCACCTTCTACATTTCAAGGGTTGATGAATTCCATTTTCAAACCCTTCCTTAGAAAAATTTTGCTAGTATTTTTTGATGATATACTAATCTACAGCAGGTCTTGGAAGGATCATGTTGAACATGTTGACAGGGTGCTCAAACTATTGCAAGAGAAACAATTATATGAAAAAAAATCCAAATGTTTCTTTGGAGTACAAGAGGTGGAATATCTGGGTCATATTATATCTCACGAGGGTGTTAAAGTAGACCCTAAAAAAATTAAAGCCATTAATGAATGGAAAGTCCCCACAACCATAAAGAAGTTGCGAGGATTTCTCGGGTTAACAGGCTATTATCGCAAGTTTGTTAAGAATTATGGGAGAATAGCAGCACCTCTAACAACATTATTGAAGAAAGATGCATTTTCATGGACTCGTGAAGAAAATAAGGCCTTTGAACGTCTTAAAGAGGCAATGTGCCTGGCACCAGTCTTAGCTATGCCAGACTTCACAAAAACCTTTATTGTGGAATGTGATGCCTCAGGAAATGGAATTGGTGCAGTTTTAATGCAGGAAGGAAGACCCATTTCTTTTGAAAGTCGTCCAATCAAAGGAAATTATTTACAGAAACCTATTTATGAGAAGGAAATGTTAGCAATACTGCATGCACTAAAGAAATGACAAACTTACCTAATGGGAAGACACTTCAAGGTAAAAACCGATCATGATAGTCTTAAACACTTTTTGGAACAAAGACTATCGTGAGAAGAGCAAAAAAAATGGGTCACAAAGATGTTGGGTTATGACTTTGAAATAATCTACAAAAAGGAAAGCTTAATGTTGTTGCAGATGCACTCTCAAGAAAGAATGAAGAGGTGGAAGCATTGCTTTGTGCCATTTCTATTATCCAAACAGATTGGATAACCGAAGCAAGAGATGAATGGAAGAAGGACAAAGATGTATGGACACTCATTCAAAAGTTGCAGCAAGATCCTAGTACATCTGATACATTTAGTTGGAAAAATGATTCCTTATGGCACAAAGATCGCTTATATCTTTGTAAGAATTCCCAACTAAAACAAAAGATTCTTCTGGAATTGCACACTTCTCCTTTAGGAGGACACTCAGGATTTTTAAAAACTTACCATAGGGTGAAGAAAATTTTTTTTTGGGATGGCCTTAAATCTGATATTCGAAAGTTTGTGGCGGAATGTTTGGTTTGCCAGCAAAATAAAGTGGAAACAATTAAGACCCCAGGACTTCTACAACCTTTATCCATTCCAAGTCAACGTTGGGAGGAGATTTCAATGGATTTTATCACAGGTTTACCTAAGTCTGAAGGAAAGAGTGCCATCATGGTGGTAGTTGATAGACTTACCAAGTATGCACACTTTTGTGCATTATCTCATCCATTTAAAGAAAGTACAGTTGCTACTACATTTATGGACAGAATTCAAAAGCTACATGGAAGCCCAAGGGTTATTGTAAGCGACAGAGATCCCATTTTTACTGGAAATTTTTGGACGGAGTTATTTTCTTGTTTGGGTACTCAATTAGCTCATATCTCATCTTATCATCCTCAATCTGATGGTCAAACCGAGATAGTAAATAAATGTTTGGAAGGATATCTTCATTGTTTTGTATCTGATAAACAAACACAATGGGTCAAGTGGTTACCTCTTGCTGAATGGTGGTATAACACTTGCTTCCATACTACAGCAAAAATGACCCCATTTATGGCACTTTATGGATTTCATCCACCATCCATCACATCATCTTTAAGGGAAAATTCGAAGGTTCAAGCAGTGGA
This sequence comes from Pinus albicaulis, assembly GCA_034641835.2. Lineage (NCBI taxonomy): Eukaryota > Viridiplantae > Streptophyta > Pinopsida > Pinales > Pinaceae > Pinus > Pinus albicaulis. The sequence continues at coordinate 1,105,551,593 of CM076570.1, read as the reverse complement.
AGATCACATCGAGCATCAGCAAGAAGTTCTCCAAATCTTAAAGGATAACATGAATTTGGCACAAAATCGAATGAAATAACAGGCAGATCAACATCGCAATGAGAGAAGTTTTGATGTAGGAGATTGGGTATTTTTACGGCTACAACCATACAAACAAATTTCCCTCAAGCAAGAAAAGAAGGATAATAAATTATCACCAAAGTACTATGTTCCTTACAAGTTGTTGCAAAAGATTGGTACTATGGCATACAAATTGGAGCTTCCTGCTTCTTCGCGAGTACATCCAATTTTCCATGTTTCATGCTTAAAGAAGGTTATCAGTGAAAATCTTCCAGTTCAAACAATATTACCGAAACTTGATGAGGAAGGAAAAATCATATTGTAACCTGAAGCGGTCACAGAAACAAGAACTCGACAACTACGGAATTGATCAATTTCAGAGTATCTCATCAAGTGGAAGAACTTACCCACTGAAGATTCTACATGGGAGGATAAGAATTTTATACAGAAGCACCCAGAGCTACTCAAGTGTTGATGAAAACACTTTTTTGAAGGAGAGGGGCATGTTAGGTCCCTATATTACTAGTATAGTCACTTATTGTTGTTAGTGTAACCCCCTTATTGTTATTATTGTACCCTTGTAAACCCAATTTTATTATTATTGTGCCCTTAAATTATTATTGTTAGGTCGGCTAGGATTGCATTGTGGCCCACTAGGATTACATTATGGCCCCATGGAGTCCTATATATAGAAAGGAGGTTTTGTAAATTGGATCATCCAAGATTTGTTCATTTATGTAATGTATTGGAGGTTGCCCCCTCGAAGTGGCTTATTTCTAAGGCGTTGATATCTCTTTTCTTCTATTTTTGGAGCTGGTTACACAACAAAATCTTTTAGCATTTGAATCTTGAATCAATGTATGGATATATTCATATCTCTTCCATTTCACTTTCATGTAAGAAAAATATTGATCATTTATATCAGTACGATATTTGTTTTGAAATTTAGTCAAATTTCCACAATCATCGCATTTTTTCCCACCAACACATTTCTTTTGGTAAAATAATTCATGGCTTTCTCTTCCACAAAGAATTTGAGATATGAAATCATGGATAGTGGAAGGAGGACGTGAATCTTTCCAAAATGTTTTACCAAAATTAAGGAATGTGTCATAATATAATTGAAATTCCACATGATAATGACAACAACAAGTGTCGCGTATAGTGATAAGTTCTACATACCATGTTTTTTGTTTCACAAAAGCACTGATTGAGACATCAATTTCACAATTATGTTCTTTGAACTTATTGAACAACTCTATCTGAGTGGTTTCCAATAAATGTTTTGGATGTTCTTCGTACTGATTTCATGCTATTCTTCTTCGCATCACATCCCTTAATTTTGGTGAAACACGTGAATTTCTCATCCAATATTCATATACTATTTTTTTAACATTTTCTCCAATTCTATATTTATATGTTTGCCTACAAATAACTGTCCAACAATCGAGTTCATCAATTACATCTATTTTCAACCAAAATTTCTGATGTTTGTGCAACATTTTTCATGAGGTTCCTAATTCTCGTGCCATAGATTTTACCAAGAGATTCTCTTTAGTACTTGATGAAACCACTACCACATGTATTTCTCTACGTGCATACGAAACACTTTTTCTTTTTAGATCTTCTAATTGAATTTAGAGCACTATTTATATTTTTTATCACATTTTCCCTCATTTTTTTATCTTTTGTTGATTTTTCGAATACCTAATAAAGTCGTAGTTTCTTTTAATTTCCTTGATGTTAAGAGACTTTTCAACAATTGGGCTTGAATTGTCACAATTTCATTTTTGAAGAATTAATCAATAATGTGATAAACATGATATCGTATAACATGGCCAACTTTTTTTACCTCCATATGTGTGAGTGTCAACATTTTCTAACATCTCATCATTGATATTGATTTCATCCGTACATATTACAATTAATTGTACATAATAAGCTTACATATTCAATAAATAACTAAATTAATAAATATGTATAATTTCAATAATACACATGTTCTCAACATATATATATATATATATATATATATATATATATATATACCTGGTGATTCAATTTCTTCACTTGAATTTCTTTCAACATTTTCACCATCTTCAATCATTGGTTCAATATCTCCTTCACTTTCTCTTTCAAAATTTTCTATCTCATCATCAATGTTTTGAGGAATATCTCTCTCGTTTACATTGCAAAAAAAAATTTAAAATTAATTCATCAAATAAAAATTAAGTTTCACAATTTACACCGGGAAAATTTTAAATATCAAATTTATAATATTTACATTTACATACCTTCTTCATCTTCTAGTTGAGGTTGATTTTCCCTTTCAATATTTGAGCATTCTTCTCTTCTTTTTTTTGCGATATTCTCTCCCATGTTCTCTACATTCCTCGGGCTCTCTTGTTTGATCATATTTTCTCTTGCAATTCCTTCGAGTTCCCATCATAATTGAGTATGAAGCTCAAAAAAATTTCCTTCAAAAAATTTAGACAAAAAAATCAATTAAAAAAAACATCACGAAATATTTGATTTTTTAAAAAAAAACTCATTTTAAAAAATATGGCACTAAAAGACATACTTCAACCCAAAACACTTAATATAAAAAAATCGGAGAAACAAATGTCTTCTAAAAATGAAATGAACATCAAAATATTTCCTTCCAAGTCCTATAAAAAAAAATTCATTTAAAAAATTTAGAGAAAAAGCTCATTTAAAAAAATCATTATAAAAGATTTACTTCAACCCAAAACACGTACTCTAAAAAAATGTCACTTCAAAAAAATACCTCCAAAAAATGTCCATTGAAAATTAATCCCAACCTCTTAAAAAAATGTCACTTTAAAAAAATACATCCAAAAAAATGTCCTTTGGAAATTAAGCCCAAAAACCTCTAAAAAATGTCCCTAAAAACAAAACACCTCCAAACAATATCCTTTGAAAATTAAGCCCAAAAAAGCCTCTAAAAAAATATCACTTTAAAAAATACCTTCAAAAAATGTCCTTTAAATATTAAGCCTAAAAAGAGTCCTTCGGAAATTAAGCCCAAAAAAAAGTCCAAAAAACGTCTTTTGAAAATTAAGCCCAAAAAACCTCTAAAAACAAAATACCTCCAAAATAATATCCTTTGAAAAGTAAGCCGAAAATTCATCTAAAAAAATATCACATTCCTCCGGAAAATGCATCACATACCTCCAAAAAAAATTCCTTTGAATATTAATCCAAAAAAGAGTCCTTTAAAATTAATCCCAAAAAAAAGTCCTTTGCAAAATCAGCCCAAATGAAGAAATCGCAAAATTATGCGGAAAATAATGATTCCTTTTTTCGGTTATTTATATCGTGAAATGTCTTTACGAGGCACTTCATTGAATTTTCCAGTCGACGTAAAGTCCATTAAAATTTCGGTCGAACTTTTGTGTCGTTAGAATTGATGGTCCGTTGAGACAAAAAACAATTCGCTCGAACTTTTTTAAAAGTTTGATCGAACTAACACATTTGCAATTATGCAAGCATCTCAGCTATGAACACATTTCTTCATCTTTGGAGTGATTAAAATCCATGAAACTTTATGAATTAACTATAGGAACCGGGAAAAGCATTTGCGGAATTCAATCTATTTTTAGGAAATATAACTTTTATGGAATTTAATAAATATTACTAATTTTAATTAATTTTTGTAATAAAATGGGTGCAAACAATTTACTGAAGGACAATATGATTTAGTGAAACCAATATTTTGTATCTTACAAAATACATTGTAAATAAATTATGGTGCATTACATTGGTCCATCGTCTATAATGGGTAGTTTTTTAGATTTTTAGTTTCTAAGCGATCTATTGAGAAATGTTGTGGGAGCCAAAAAATATTCAAAATATGCAGACTTTTTTCATATTGGATAAGTTCAAAAAAATTATAGTAATTATGATATGCATCGAGTTGATTTCATAAATATAACGAAACCGAAGTAGACTTTGTCTAGATTGTTGTAACACATTTTGTTTCTCAAAAACACAAAGTTTTCAAAGAATACACTAACGCATTTGAACATGATTTTTTTTAATCCTTTGATTGTTAAAGAACACATACTCAAAGAAATTTTAATTTGACATATCAAATGTGCATAAAAAAATTCCATAAAATAAGTAATAGGAAGATAATAAAATATCCGACAACTTTTATTTTTTATTGTAAAATGAAATTCTAAATAGAAAATTGTTTTGGCTTGAAGAAAGTTGAAGAAAATAAACAAAAAAATTATATTTTTTTCTAAAAAAAAGGGAAAAAAAGTGTAACCTAATTTCACATTTTATTCATATTATTAGAGTGAATAACATTTTTATTTTAAAGTTTTTATGAATAACTATAATATTAATGATTAAAACATAGATATTATTCATATTATTTATTAATATTAATGTTAATAAAACTAATACTATAAACCCTAATATTAAAGCCCAATATCTTAAAACTAAGGTTAGCCCTTTATATTATAAATTAAATACTATAACCGTAATATTAAACCCGATATTATAAACAAAAATATTATAAACCCAAAATTACAAACCCAATTTTATAAACCATAATATTAAAATCAATATTATAAACCATAATATTGTAAATTATATCTTATAAACCCAATATTTGTAGGTTTTAACCCTATACGAGAAATGATCTACTAACGAATCTTAAAACGAAAAATAAACAATAGCGAGAGCATAAAACATAAAATAGATAAACACAGAGATTTTCCCCTAGATCCCAAATCGAGATGACCAGACTTGATTTTTCATTATATTCCCTTTAGTGTTACAACACATATATATACATGCTGAAGCATACATAAACCCCAATCCATTAATCCTAGATTAGAACATAACAGATTGTTCCCTTGACCGGGATCTACAAAATGCCAGGGTGTCGAAAACCATCGCACCCCAAAACCATGTGCAAAACCATGCACAAAACCATGGGCGGATCCGCCCACCGAAAAATAAGGACTAAAAAATAATTTTTCCGGGGAGTGCTGCCCACGAGCCCCCCATGCATGATTATTCGTGGAAAGAATATAACACATACCCAACATTCTCCCACTTGTTGTTTTCTTTCCGCATGGGGCCACAGGGAGAGCTTAGTCATTAGGCCGGGTTTTGCAACACCCATTGTTTCTATACACCAAGAGAACTTCGAGTGCTTACGGACTTTGTCGATGCATCCGCAACATTCTTGAAAGTGTCCACCTTTACCAGCAACACCCTTTTAGCCTCAACCATATCTCTCACAAAGTGATATTTAACATCAATGTGCTTTGTCTTTGAATGATAAGCGAGGGTTCTTGGCCAAGAAAATTGCACTTTGGCTATCACAACCTATCCTTAAAGCTTGCTACACCAACCCCATACTTGAACACAATCTCTGCAACCAAAGCGCATCCTTGCTTACATGAGTGGCTGCTATGTATTCAACCTCTCGTAGTTGAAAGAGACACTACTGAGATCGTCTTTACTCATCCAATTGACTGCACCTCCAAATAGGCTAAACACATACCCACTTGTAGATCTTCTTTGGTCCAAATCTCTAGCCCATTTTGCATCAAAAAAACCACGAATGTTCAACACTCTTTCCAATCTGGTCTTCCCACGGTAGCACAAGCCATAATCACTAGTGCCACATAAATATCCGAAAAACCCACTTCACTACTTTCCAATGCTCCTTCCCTACGTTTGACATAAACCCTGTTCAATACTCCCCACTACATGTGTAATTTCTAGTCTAGTACTGAAACCATTGCATACATCAGGGCTACCCACTTTGCACTTGCATATGGAACATGAAACATATCCTCCTCTTCTTCTTGTGTCTTGGGACAACTATTCAACATAAATCTTTGTGCCTACGAAAATTAGAACATTCACCCGTTTACTAACCTGCATATTAAACCTCACAATATAGTCTTGACATACTTCCTCTGGGTTTAACCGGAGCTTCCTCTTTGCTCGATCTCTCTTAATTTACATGCCCAAAATATATTTTGCGGCGGCAAGATCCTTCATGTCAAATTTGGAGAATAGTTGGGTCTTAAAACCTTGAATAATTTCTTTTTCATTTCCAATCAACAACATATCATCCACATACAAGACCAAATAAATAACATGATCACCAATTAATTTAAAATAAACACGGTGATCCTCCTTGATTCTAGTGAAGACAAGTCCCCAGTATATAGGTATCAAATTTCTAATACCACATCCTTGGTGACCGTGTTTTAACCCATACGAGAGACTTATTTAACTTGCATACCAACTCTTTCTTCCCCTTCACCATAAAGCCTTCGAGGTTGTTTCATGTATATCTCCTCTTCCGGATCCCCGTGAAGAAATGTTGTCTTCACATCCATCCGTTCTACCTCAAAATCAAATGCAACGAACAAAAGATAAAAGTAATATAATAGAAGTAACTTTGGCAAATGAGGAGAAAAATATCACCAAAATCAATTCTCGACACCCAGAATAACCTTTTGATACCAACCGAGCTTTGTATTTCTCCACCTTGCCTTCTACATTCATCTTCTTCTTAAACACCCATTTTCTCCCGATGGGCTTCCTTCCGACCGAAAACTCCACCGGATCCCATGCCTCATTTTTTATGCAAGGATGTAATTTCATCAACCATGACCTCCTTCCGAGTTTTCCATCCTCTCGAATCTACTACCTCCACCGACGGTTTCCGGGATCATCATCGATTATAGTTAAAGAAAAATTTGAACAAAAAAGCAAATGGACTATACCTTTACGGTTGTCTTCTTTTACGAACTGATCTTCTAATAGGCTGAGTTTGTGGCTCTTCTTCTTTCGAGTCTTCTTCGTTGTAGAGTCCGATTCATCCTCCTTTAGCTCAAACTCTATCTTCTTAGGTTCCTTTGGTAGGAATTCATGTTTAACAATATCTTTCACCTCTCTAAACACCACATCTCGATTGTACACAACCTTCCTTGTTTCGAGTACCAATGCTTATAACCCTTTAAACCATCCTTATACCAAATAAAGATGCATTTTTTAGACTTATTATCCAACTTAGTCCTTTTCTTCTTTGGAACATGTACATATGCATCACATCCAAATACCCCGAGATGTGAAAGAGAGGGTTTCTTACCGGTCCATACCTCATGTGGAGTCTTATACTCCAATGTTGATGAAGGTGATCACGTTAACCAAAGTAACATGCGGTCTCCTTGCCTCTACCCGAAATTCTTGTCCCTAACCAGACACCGAGTGAGGATGCCTCTTACCTTTTCCATCGGCGTTCTATTCATCCTTTTCTGCAACTCCATTTTTCTGAGTTGTGTATGGAGTAGTATTTTTCCGTGCTATACCACACTTCTTCTGAACTCTTCAAATTCCTTCTTGCAGAACTCCCCACCATTATCTATCCCTCGACACCTTTATCTCCTTCTCTATCTGGTTTTCCACCAAAGCCTTAAATTCTTTAAATCGTCAATGTCTTCATATTTCTTCCTCAAGAAATATATCCATGTATTCCTTGAGAAGTCATGTATGAATGAAACATAGTACACGGACTTACCCGGTGATGGAACCAACACGAGTCCAAACACATCACTATGCACAAGCTCTAATATCTTGTTCGCCCTCTTAGCACTAGAAGGAAAACTCACTTGATTCTACTTCCCATATACACAATGTTCACGAAATCGAAATCCAGAGAGAAATTAGAAATACCTTCTACTATACCATTTCCATGCGATATCCCGAAGGCCCTTCTCTCCAATATATCCAAGCCTTTGATGCTATAGCATGGTCTTTTCTCCAAAGACCGCTAGGATTTCACGCTCGATTTCAGGGAACCACATAATTGTTGCACCCATCAATAAAAGTGTTTCCATGAAGCTTGTATAGATTTACAATTCGAACTCCCCGCATTAACACTAGTGCTCCCCGGACCATCTTATAAGTATCTTTCTCGAACACTATTTTTTACACTGCATCATCCATCTTGCTTACAAAAATCAGATTTCGGTCAATGAAGGAATGTGCGAACACCGAGAAGTGTTCTAATCCTTCCACCTTCCATCTTTAGCTTGAATTTTCCATGTATGAAGATTCTGGCCTTCCTATCATCACGTAAGAAGACATCATCGCCATCATATTTCTCATACTCGCAAAACCACTCCCTATGGGGAAGTGAAATGAAAGGATGCACCCGAGTCAATCAACCATGACTCATGATCTACATGTGTATTTGAAGAAGAAGCCAAATACACATCCCCACCTTCATCCGAGGTGGTTTTTGCCTCTGCGGAAGGAACATCATCGGATCCCTTTCCTTTCTCGGGGAGCTTTAGAGCTACGAGTCCTTTTTGAAGTGCCCTTCCTTTTCGCATTTCTAGCACACCTTTACAAATTGTCCGGGAGATTTAGATCTCCCTCTGGATTTCGATCTCCCACTCAAAACCATATTCTTACTTCGTTCGGGACCTTCCTCGTACGGATAAAAGCATCTCCATTCTGACCCTCCATATCTCTCCGTCTCATTTCCTTCGACAACAAGGTTGAGACAATGTCATCAAAATTCAAGGTAGTTTTATTGCTACCTATTGCAATAACTAGACCGTCCCACGAGTATAGTAGAGAACACAAAAAACTGATGCACTTATTTTCATATGATATTTTAATATGAATAGATGATAGTTGACTTACCACAGTATTGAAGGCGTTGAAATGCTCCGTCACCGAGTCTCCATCCTTCATCCTCGGGTTATACGACTTTTTCCGCAGGAACAATTTATTCACTACGGACTTAGATTGGTCCAAAGTTCCACGTTTGTCTTACAAGGTCTTTGTCGTAGCTTCCCCGAGATACATTCAACAATACTAAATCTGAGACACACAACCATATTGTGCTCTTCGCCTTCCCATCCAATTTCTTCCGGTCTTCATCCGACATTGTTATTGGTTTAGTACCCGGATCTCTGCGATCCACTAATTTTTATCCACCGAGAAAATCCTCCATCTTGAGCTTCGACAACTCAAAACTCGACCATTAAATTTCTCGATCTCTATCTTCCCGCCGCTCGCCATCTTCTTTCACCACAAGAATCGATCTCGTAGATCTCCCACTGAACAAGGTCTACCTCGGCCCAAGCAAAAAAACCCCTCGGCAGTGAAAGGCATCCCCTTGAAGCCGAAACTGCTCCAATACCAAATGTATGTTTTAACCCTGTACAAAAATTATCTACTAACAAATCTTAAAACAGAAAATAAACAATAGTGAGAGCATAAAACATAAAACAGATAAACAAAAAGATTTTCCCCTAGATCCTAAATCGGGACGACCAGCTTGATTTTTCATTATATTCCTTTTAGTGTTACAACACATATATATACATGTCGAAGCATACATAAAATCCAATCCATTAACCCTGGATTAGAACAGAACTGTAGTTCCCTTGAACGGATCTACAAAATACCAGGGGCTGAAAACCATCGTACCCCAAAACCATGTGCAAACCCATGCACAAAACAATGGGAAAATCCACCCATCGGAAAATAAGGACCAATTTTTATTTTATTTTTTCCGGGGCACTGCCCTAGACCCCGAAACGAGGGGGGCTACCACCCCCACCCGTAACCCCACGATGTTGCGCCTAGCGCAACGTATATGAGGGGCTATCACCCCCCCCCCAGTGACCCCTCGCGTGTGATTAATCGTGGAAAGAATATAACACATGCCCAAACAATATTATAAACTCTAATATATAAATGCCTATATTATAAACGCTAATTGTAATATTAAAAAACCATATATATTAAACCCTATATTATAAACCTAGTATTAGAAACCTAATATTAATCCCTAATATTATCAACCCAATATATAACCATAAGTCACTTTTGACTTTTTTAAATATGGTGTTTCACCAAGTTTGATCATGGTCAACAATTTAAACATCGACTTAACCTAATATTAAACCTAACATTATAAGCCCTATTAATAAAAGCACTATATTATAACTCAAATATTAAATGCAATATTATAAACCCTAATATTAAGCCTTATATATTAAACACCCTATATTATAAACCCAATAATAGAAACCCTAATATTAAAACCAATATTATAAATCCCAATATTAAGCTAAATATTAGAAACTCAAATGTTCTAAACCAAATAAACACTAATTTGTAAGCGTGATATTAAAGCTAATATTATAAACACAAATATTAAAAACCCTAATATGGCTAAGTTATGCTAATAGAGGGAAAATATGAGTAACTTTTGTTAGCCCTAATATTATAAACCCTAATATGATAGACCCTATATTATAAACCCTAATATATTAAAATCAATATTATAAATGTTATATTATATACCCAATACTATAAACACAAACATTAGAACTCTAATATTATAAATTTTAATAATAAATCCAATATTATAAACACTATAAACCCAAATATTATAAAACATATTATGGTTGAGTTACATTCATAATGGAGAACTTTAAGTGACTTTTGGATTTTTTTAAATATGGTAAATGTACGTTTCATGAAGTTTGATCATGGTCAACTATTTAAACATGGATTATAATGGTTAGCTTTGTTTGAGTATATTTGACTAATATGGTTGGCTATATCTCACTATTAATAAGAATCAATAATATAAAGTCGTGATTATGTTTGACTAAAGTTGAATATTCTTGAGTGTTAAACATAGAAAAAACATTGTCATTGTTAAACATATTCAACCACTTTCATAAATTTGATTAACTAATATTGTAATATTGCATCTAGATGTTGGATAAATTTCAAAGTAATATAACAATGCGACAATGTGTGTCACAATGCAATAATGTTTGTTAGATTGCTTCGTTTGAAAAAATTTCCATAATGCAACAATATAACATCACAACATTGTAAAACACATTGTGACAATGTTTGTTAAATTGTGACATTTTTCACTTTGCAATATTATAAATCGTAATATTATAACCCCTATATATTAAACCCTCGCATGAACCCTATATTCTAAAACCTTATATATTAAGCACCATATATTATTAACCCACAATTATAAACCCTAATATTAAACCCAATATTACAAACCAAAATATTATAAACCGAAACCAATATAAGTGAGCTTTGAATTTTGAATTTTGACTAAATTTTGTTAAATATGATAAACACAAGGTTAACCAAGTTTGATCATGGTCAACTATTTAAAGGTGGACTATAAATGTTGACTTTTTGTACTATGTTTGACTAATGTAGTTGACTATGTTTCATTATTAATATTAATCAATGATATTACTAAGTGATTATGTTTAACCAAAGTTGAAAAGTGTTGAGTGCCAAACATAGTCAAATATTAACATACAAAGTCAATTACATTAGTAAATGTGGTTAACTAATTTTGCAATGTGACATTACGACATTGGATAAATTACAATGTAAAATAACAATGAAATAATATTTGTCATAATTCATGATGATTAAACATGGCTTCACTAATTTGCCCATGGTTGACCATAGTTTTCTATCATAAATTATGGTTTTTTATATTGATAATGGAAAGATATGGTTGAGCATGCTTTACCATAATGCCCTAAGTCGACCATATTTGATCATATTAACAATGGTTGTCCATGTTGAGCATGGGTTGACCATGGTTTTTTAAATTTTGATTGTGGCCACTATGGTGGACCAAATATGACTACAAATGACCATGGTTGACCTAAGTTACCCATGATTGAACATTACTCACCATGGTTAATGATGGCCAACCATTATTAATCGAGTATACTATGGTGACCACAAATGATGAGCGACCATCTAGTATGATTCAATTAAGTTCATAGTTGTTCATTATAGATCACCCTATAAATAGACGATAATGCTAGTGGTAAGTATAGTTCATCATGATAGTCATGTTGACTAATGTTGATTGTAATTTCCATGTTGATTATAGTTGACCATATAAACAATAGTCATCCATAATCAACATATGATAATGTATAGATTTATTTATAATTAACATATTATAAATATGTTGATTAATATATTATTAATATATAATTAATCATATTTTGTATTACTGTTTATTTTTTAATATTTTTTTAAATGTTACTATTTAAATGTATTAATTAATATTTAAATTGGTTAACTTATCTTAATTATTATATTATTAATAGCAATAAAATTATTAATAATATATCCATTTGATTAATATAATATCAATAATGTTATTAGCTTTATTAACTTTATAATAATAATATTAACTCAACATTATTAATTTTTAGCTTTGTATTAATAGAAATAATAATTTTATAGACTTATTATTACTAACTTATATTTTATTTTTAGGACTAATCACCTTAATATTATAAACCCTATAACTTAAACCTAGGTAATGAACTAGAAAAAGATATTTAGCGTAGAGTGGGGACACTCATCTCGTATGAATATTTTTATAAACATATAAAAAAAATAATCATAGAAAAGTAAAAATATTATAAATTACATGTAAAAAATTTCAATATTTTTAATAAATTATATTTATTATCTACATATATATATTTACACAAATATAAACCTTTATAATAAATTTTATTATTTTAATTTTCTTTTAATTAAATATTAAACATTAAGTTACAATGTGTTTTTTCATGTCTCTTTTAAGTTAGTTTGGTTGGCTCAACAATCGATATGTTTGTGCCTTAGGGTGATTTGAAATGTACATTTAAGTTCCGAGTTAATTGAATGAAATGTTCAACTAGAGAGTCCAACAGAGAGTAAGAATGTTGTGTTATTTGAAGTTCCCATTTCATTTGATTTGTGTTGAATTGAGTGTGTGAAATGTTGTCTCAGAGTTATAATTTATCCATGTCTAAATATCGAAATTTTAGAGTGAATGAAAATTACAAAATAAGGCCTAGAGTTATAATTTATCCGTGTCTAAATATCGCAAATTTTAGAGAATGAAAATTACTAAATAAGGTCGAGGAGATGCTTAAAACTGCATTATTAAGCCGAGCATTTTTTTTAATACTTTTCTCATATGAGTCATTTTTCTTGTAGCGAGGTAATACCTCACTAGATTTTGTTTTAACTACAATTGTAAATAATGGAAATAGACTCCCTTCACCCCTAGTTAATGTAGGGGCCTTTGCAAACCAAATAAACTTTCATAGAAATATCTCGGGTACTCTTCAAATATGTTTAAATTTTGGTGTCTTCTTAAATGTTCTTATAATCGAGATACAGAAATGGTCATGAAAAAATTGAACACTCGAAATATTAACCACCAATGCTCCTTTTTCTCAATATATCAATTTCAAAGTTTCATTATTTAAATACATCAATTTATGCCTAAAAATTTCACAATTTCATTTCTAAATATATTAATTTAAATGTGTCTAAATATTTCAATTTTAGAGTGAATGAAAAATTACAAAAAAAAGCGAAAGTAGAGCTACTTAAAAATGTGATACAAATTCCATCCTTATTTGTTGTAGGTTGTTTGTTCATTGATTGTTGCAAATTGATGGGGATTCAAGGTAATTTAAGAAATTACATATGAATATGAAACAAATTCTTTATCCATTATTGTAATAAAAAATTTCCATAACCATTGTGGTTTGTTGTAGGTTTTAATTTCTTCATTGATCAAAGACTAAAAAATGGAGTCCCCAGAAATGGATAAAGTTTTTGGTAGGTGAAAAGATTGATATTATTAATATGATTGAATATGCAATTGATATTGCATCATGTCGTTTAACCAAAGTAATTTGGCGATAGAGAGACATAATTGCACGAGACATTGTATGCATCTAATCCCATACATTTTTTGCAAATCCATATGAGGTGTTCGAGTATAAAATACATTCTTCCAAATCCATATGAGGTAGCTTTATTAAATAACTAAATTCTTACTAAAATCACTAAAGTCTTGAAAATTGATGGAAAAAAGGTGTATTCATTTCTCTCCATAATCAATTATCTTTTGTGTTGCAATCAGTTGTTGAGTTTGTATGAGTCTTTGAGAAGACTGGAGCCGATGTAAATTACAGTGGGGAACGTAAAGGTTTGCTATTTTAATCGCACTTCACCTTCAAATATGTTTAAATTTTGGTCTCTTCCTAAATAGGCTTGAAGCTAAGATACTTTGAAATGGTATTGAACACTGAAATATTAACCATGGGCGCACGTCCGCCTACTCTTGTCTTGTATAAAATTGAAGAAATAGGATTCTCTGTCACTAATCACTATGGAATCATAGAGAACACAAGAATGGTGGTTACATGCACTTGGAAAATTGAGCGGGACGGACTCGAGTCGAGGAGAGGGCTAGTTGCTAAAATCAAAGCTAGACAGGGGCATTAGTGGGTTTGGCTTGACGAAATTGGATGTAAAGGTTTTCGGGTAGCATGGGTACCATGGCTAGAGATGGAGTGTAGATGGGTGAGGTTATGATGAGAGGGTTGAGTGTTATGAAGGGATGTATCAACGAAGAGAGGATCGGTGCAAAAAGCCATGAAAGGTGGGTAGTTCGACACGGGGATCTAGTAGTGATCCACCTCGACGGTTACCTTCAAATAAAGGATCGTTCCAAAGACGTTATAATATTAGGGGGCGGAGAACATCATCAACATGGAGGTGGATTACGTGTTGTATTCCCATTCAATGGTTTTCAAGGCAGCGGTTGTAAAGCTCTGATCCTTTACGGGGAGATAACCCGGTGTGCCTTTATGACTACGAGAGGAGGTTCAAGAAATCCTAATATTTGAAAGAAATAGAGCTCATCACTCTAATACCAATTGAAAGACACAGAGAAAACAATGGAGTGCATAACTCAAACAGTATTTCCAACGCTTCCCTTAATTATTATTGACAACTTAACCATGACTTAAAATAAGTTAACCATGCTTGTTGGTTTAAGTCTCAACTAGGCTTACAATGACAGAAACTTTGACATCAACTCTTTAACAAGATTTATTTATCCTTTTCTTCTAGTTCTTGTATCCTTTGAATTGCTTCATTTTTGTTTTTTGGGCGTAGGTTCAAAATTTCAATTTCTTCATTTTTTGTTGTAGCTCTTCCATCATTAAATCTTTTTTCACCATAAAAACATAACAAATAATTTTAGGATGTTCATGGATGTCATCTACTTCTTCAAAAAAATCTTCTTGTATTTTGACTGCTATGAAACATCCCATCTTCTATAGTTTGTTCTTCATCATCAATCTTACGATTATCAATTTGTTGCAAGATAAGTTCATAATAGAATTTTATCTCTTGAGCACTCCAATACATAAAATTTTCATTGACATTTTCATTTTCAATATCGTCTATGTTGTATTCAACATTCATTATTGAATCTTCTATACAAACTTCATCAACACATGGTGTTTCAAGCCATGCTTCAAGGAATGTCAATTCTTCTTCATATTTTCTTGCTTCTTCTAGGTTGCTTCTAACATTTGCACACATAAAATCAATGTCAATTTTATACGAAAAAAAAATTTAGAACCATATTGGTTCTATTCATTCTTCTTTTGAATGAGATCTTTCTTCTCTTCTTCCTTCTTTGACTCTATCTATGCCTCATAATCGTGATTCTCCACCTTTTCTTCTCGCAAATAGGTTTTCTTCCACTTGATTTCCAGACATAAGTTAGTTTCTATCTCCAAATAACAACATATGAATAACACGATTCTGTTGCATTATCTGCAACCACTCATCATTAGTTAATTTTTTCTTCACCAAAATTAATGCCAAAAATTTCAATTTTTTTGGATCCCTTTGAATGAGTTTCTTCTTCATTGGAAATGTTTATGCCAAAATCAGCTCTTGTTGGTAATACGTCATCAACAATGTGATGAGATTCACCAAAATCTTCATCTTTCTATAGATTTTCTCTACCGATCCATCTTCATTTTCATCTTCAAGAACAACTTCAATAGGTTGTACAATGTTACGATCTTCGAATTGATTACTCCCCCTTGGACCAAATTCTTCTTCCAGGGATATTCAATGCTTCCTTCGAAGTTGTATCTTTTGCTAACTTTCAAAAAAAACATCTCATCCAATCCACTGTTTGATAAAATCCAATGCTAAAGGATTGCATACTTCATCATATGTGTTATTAGATCGGTATTCAATTAAGTTTTTTAGCACGAAGAAAATTTAACATTATAATAAACCAAAAATCAAAATATTTACCGATGAAACGTAGGTGGTGGTAGAAGATCAAAGCTACACCATTTACCCTTGATCTCTTCTCCATCTTCCACTAGAATTTTCATTTCCTTGGCTTCGGCATGAACCTATTTAAGCATGGCAATGATCTATGCCTCTTCATTTTGATTCCTTTTTCTTAATATTCTTTACTCTTGCTTTGTGACCCATGACCATAGTATTTCTAATGGTCTTATGGTTGTTTACCCCGAATTCATGTGACTATCTTTCATATCATCCCCTGAAAAAAAATTATTATTTTTAATATGCACCCTCAGTAAGTCACAATCTTCACCCAACACATTGTCATACTTGATAAAACACCAAAAACAAATTTGCGACAAACAATGCTTTTTTGCAAAGCCCATAAATCTCCTTCAATTCAAACACTTTATGTTGTTATAACCCTCTTTAGAATATCCAACCATTAAAAAAATCATTTTTCATAAAGGAGCCTAAAATATATCTTCATCAAATCTCAACGTCATAAAGGGGCTTGAAAAAAATATCTCTTCACCTTTTAGAAAACCCTTTCATTTATTTTTATAAACCTTTATAATCCTTTCTTCATAAACCTTTTATTTTCCAAAGCTTTTTAAACCAAGGGACCGATAATATTTCACTTGAAATTTAAACAACCTTTGAAATAAATATTTTTTAAACTTTAAAAAGCTTTCTTCCATACCTATTTTAACAACATGAAAAAATATTTCATATAATATTCATTCAACTGTGCCTTCCTTTTAAAAAACAAATCAATTCAAAAACCTTTTATCCAACACCTTTTAATATATCAAATTAAAAAAAATCACACATATGAATCGACTTTCAATATATACGCCAATAATGATACATGTGCCCAACATAGAGTTCATGCTCTACGCCGATGACTTTTTGCAAGTGGTCATTCTGATCTTGGAATGAATACTCTCGTCACCAGTACCAACACCTTGTCGAGTACAATATTCTCCTTCCTCGATAAGGAACTCGCGTCCTTCAGAGAATAAAAAGGAAATAGATCGTCCTTATCCATTTATTTGTAGCATGTATGACATCCCACCACGAACACTTCAAGACGACGAGTTATGGATTCAGATTCATTTAATATTTCTCTTTGTTAGACTCAAAAATGGATAATTTTTATCCCAGTGGATGTCTTTCTCTATATGTGTTGACATTAAAATGTTGCAAGGGCTAATGCAACTTATAGTGGAGGGCTCTAGAGACTCTTCCCACCTAGAGCACACACTTCTTCGGTAATTACTCACGTCTCTCAACAATGATGATCACTTCTACTATACAACAAGAATATTTCTCAAACATCTTCATATTTTGGCTTGTCAACAACACCAACAACAACTTTTACCTCAGTATACAACAACTCCACTTGGCATTCACGCAAGACTAGTGTTGAAAATATTAAGTCACTGCAAAGTACCCTCCGCGGTAGAAAACAGATTACAACGAGGGGTAGCGACAGCATAGAAGGTTGAGTGTACACTTCTGTGTATTCAAGAGGATTGGAGAAGACCGTAAGGAAGAATTAATGTTTATGGGCAGCAACCACCATTGTAGAGAAGAATTAATGTTTGAGGGGCGTAGCCGAATTTGCAAAAGAAATGAAGACTTCGTGGTTCAAATCACGCAACGACGAAGTTTTATTAAAAGATCTGTCTTTTCGGGCTTTTAAGCCCTCAACAACCAAGTATGAATAATTTTGTGTTTAAACGCCAAAGATCTTTTAAGTTTTGAATAAGGCACGTGATAGTGGTCCCCACCACTTCATTGCCAATCGCAATCGCAAGTTTTATTATAAGTGTCTTGTTGATATGGAAGAGTTGCAATATGATGTGATGTGGTCCCACCACAATCTCAATCGCAAATCACAAAGGAGCAATGCATGTTCCGCCATCTGAAATGTAATCGCCATTTGAAATTTTACGATGTGATGCAATCACAATCGCAATCACATTCACCAGCATTCACCATTCGCCATAAGTTATGTTCTGATGAAATTCTGTGATGCGATTGTCGCAATCGCACAGTCACAATCGAAACATCCAAAATGTATTTCGACCTACCGCATATGATTTCCTCCGATGAAATCGTGATGTCACTCAATCACACATTGAAATCCCAAAGTTCATTACCCGCTAAAAGCCAATTGTTCCGTTGATCGCCGATCGCTTCGATTGCGAAGTGGGCTCCACTCGTATATCGCGCCAAAGAAATTTTAGGTTAAATTTTATGTTCCGGAAATATATTTTACTTTACTTTGTTTTTATGTTTTTTATTTCATCTGCGCCATATAAAAAGTGAAAAGCCCATAGGCATATGTAACTTTTTTTGTATATTGTATTGTTGTGTAAGCCCTCGAGAAAAAGAAAAAACACAATAAGACCAGAGAGCACTATTTTGTGCGTTTTAGAAACAGAGAGAAAGTTTGTGTGAGCACTCGCATCCGTAGTAGTCGGTTCGAGTTTTGTGAATCCCTCCAATGAGGAAGAAATCTATCATTTTTGTAAGATTTTTTCGTTACGTTAATGAAATAGAAAGAAAATTTTTATTCGCAATCTTTGTCCGAGTTATTCTCTATGTTAGAAGGAGAGTATTATTCTCTCACTTATTTTTTACGGGAATTATCGAAATTCCAACATGGTATCGAGCTTATCCAGGGCTCTTTGAAGGTGTCAAAGAAGCTAAAGGAAGAAGAAGATTTGTTTTGCCTTCACTCAAGGCTCAGTGAGAAGACTAAGTCCACGTATTTCTTGAAAAAAATAGAGCTTTTATTTTTTTTAAAAGAGTAGTCCTCGAGAGAGAGTTTGTCTTTTAAAGAAGGAAAAGACCGTTAGTTTGAAAAAACACGATCAAGTTTTAGTTCGGGAGTTCGGTTTTATAAGTAATGGTGGACCAAGCACTAGTATGAGTATTGGAAATGCTCAACTTCCACAATTTAATGGGAAGAACTATGATTATTGGGCCATTACCATGAGAGCCCCTGTTTGCCTCACAAGACTTATGGGAATTTGTAGAAGATGGTTTTGATGAACCGGTTGATGAGCGGAGCCTTTAATGCCTTAACTCGAAAGTGAGAGAAGGATTTATTGAAGAGAAATAGGAAGAAGGACTCTAAATCCCTCTTCTATTTGTATCAAGTAGTACATGAGAATGTGTTTCGAGGATAGCGATAGCTAAGAGATCCAAGGAAGCATGGGAAACTCTCAAGATAACCTATCAAGGTATGGAAAAAGTGAAGACAGCAAAACTTCGGTTGCTGAGGAGAGACTTTGAGACTCTCTGTATGAAAGAGTCAGATACTATTGACTCATTCTTCACTCATGTGATTGGAATGGTCACACAAATAAGATCTCATGGAGAGACTCTTGAAGACAAAAGGATTGTGGAAAAACTCTTGAGAAGTTTACCCTCAAGATTTGATGTGATTGTCACCACCATAGAAGAGACTAAAGATCTCACAAAGTTTTCAGTGGATGAGCTACATGCATCACTGATGACCCATGAACAAAGATTGGGTAGGAGTGAAAACTCATCTCTAGAACATGCCTTTAAGACCCAGATGTCTTTCAGAAGAGGAAGAGGGCAAGGCAGAGGAAACAAAAGAGGAAGAGGCAGAATCCAAAACAAAGGTGGAAGGAACAGCCCTTCACATTCACATGGAAGGTGCAACAGTTAAGATCACAGCCACGACCAAGGCAACAGTCAGCAGAGTGGTCAACAGAATGCTCAAGGAAAAAGGTATGATAAATCCAATGTCCAATGTTACCATTGTAAAAAACATGGTCATTATGCTAATGAATGTAGAAAGAAGCAGCAAAATATGGCAAGTAAAACTAGTGCGAATTTCACTAGAGAAAATGTATTTCACTAGAGAAAATGTAAACCAAAATAATTTGTTTTTAGCTTGTAATATGGATGAAGAAAAGAATGAAGATTTATGGTTTCTAGACTCCGGTTGTAGTAACCATATTACAGGAAACTTAGCAATGTTTTCTATGTTAGATGAAAGTGTGCAGTCACAAGTCACACTAGGAACTGATAGAAAAGTTTTTGTTATGGGAAAAGGAGATGTAAATGTTTTAACAATATTAGGTGCAAAGAAATCCATAGCAGATGTTTATTATGTTCCAGGAATGAAGTGTAATCTCTTAAGCATTTGACAACTTGTCCATAAGGGGTATAATGTTTTCTTTGAGGATGATGTTTGTACCATCATGGATAAACCACCCAACAAATTATGTATTGCTGAAGTGAAGATGACAAGGAACAGGATGTTCCCTCTCAGAATGAGAGCAGATTTGAAGAATGATGAAGAGAAAGCAGCAGTTGCACAAGAGACTTTCCAAAGTGAACCAAAAGATGATAATTGGTTATGGCACTTGAGATTTGGACATCTCAACTTTGGAGGTCTTAATTTGTTGAATAGAAAAGGAATGGTAAGTGGTTTACCATTGATAGAGAAACCATACAGCCTTTGTGAAGGTTGTATCTTGGGGAAACAACACAGAGAAAGTTTTCCTTCCGGGAAAAACATAAGGGCAAAAGCACCCTTAGAGATTGTCCACTCAGATTGTGGACCAATGCAAACTCCATCGCTTGCAAGCAGCCACTATGTGTTAACATTCGTAGATGATTTTACAAGAAAAACTTGGGTTTACTTTTTGAAAAACAAAAGTGAAGTGTTTGAAAAATTTTGCAATTTCAAAGCACTTGTTGAGAAACAAAGTGGGCTGCATATCAAAGTCTTAAGGACTGACAGAGGAGGTGAGTATATCTCAAAATATTTTCTACATTTTTGTAGAGAAAATGGTATTCATAAGTAGTTTACAACTAGATATACTCCGCAGCAAAATGGAGTAGCCGAAAGGAAGAATAGAACGATAATGGACATGGCGAAAAGCATGTTAAAGGCAAAGCATTTGCCGGATGATTATTTGGTTGAAGCTGTACATTGTGCAGTGTACATTTTGAATAGGTGCCCTACAAAAGAAGTTATGAACAAAGTGTCGGAAGAGGCATGGACTGGCACAAAACAAGGTGTCACACACATGAGGGTTTTCAGATGTGTGGCTTATGCACACATTCCAGATCAGCTAAGGAAGAAGTTGGACAGCAAGGGGGAGAAATGTATTTTCACTGGATATAGTGAGGAATCCAGGTGTTAGCCATATAAGTCAATCAAGTTATTGGAGGCAGGATGTTCAATTCGTTGAAGAGGAAGAAGAGGAAGCTGGGATGGACGACAGAGAAGATAAGAATGGTGGTATTGTTTATCTCATGATGAAAATGATGATGAGTTGGCTGAAATACATCCTCAAACAACAACACCAACAAAAGAGTAGCAGAGAAAACCCTTGAGGAGAAATGAAAGTGCTTCACCAAGCACACCACAAGGAGGAAATTCAAGTGCTTCTTCAAGCATTTGTACACCTACTGAAAGAGGTAAGAAATTCAGAAGTTTGAAAGATATTTATGAACAAGATATAGCTAATGAAGGTATCAATTCTCAGAAGGGGTTTTATATTTCTGTGTTAAGGATCAGTTTAATTCAAGGGTCATGATAGGAAATGGATAGAAGCTATGGATGAGGAGATTAATGCCATAGAAAGAAACAAAACTTGGGATTTGGTTGAACTCCCAAAAGGTAAAGATGTCATAGGTGTTAAATGGGTCTACAAGACCAAAAGTAATGCTGAAGGCAAAATAGAGAGACACAAAGCAAGACTTGTTGTCAAAGGTTATAAGCAGAAGCATGGAATAGATTATGAGGAAACTTTCACACTGGTTGCTAGAATGGAAACCGTGAGAGCAGTGTTGTCCATAACAGCACAAAAAAAGTGGAAATTTTACCAAATGGACGTGAAGTCAGCATTTCTAAATGGAGTGTTAATGGAAGAGGTTTACATTGAACAACCTCTCGGTTATGAAAAGAAAGGCCAAGAAAACAAAGTATGCAAGTTAAAGAA
This sequence comes from Pinus albicaulis, assembly GCA_034641835.2. Classification (NCBI taxonomy): domain Eukaryota; kingdom Viridiplantae; phylum Streptophyta; class Pinopsida; order Pinales; family Pinaceae; genus Pinus; species Pinus albicaulis. Next base: position 1,105,529,301 of record CM076570.1, on the reverse strand, counting down.
AGCTCTTTATGGGTTGAAGCAAGTGCCAAGAGCATGGTACAGTAGTATAGATTCATATCTACTGGAAAATGGTTTTGAAAAGTGTGAGGGAGAACCCACCCTCTACATCAAAGAAAAAGATGGAAAAATATTGATTGTAGTCTTATATGTTGATGTTGTTATTTTTACAGGTAATGATGATTACCTTATTGAACATTTTAAAACAGTCATGAAAGAAGAATTTGAGATGACTGACATGGGTTTGTTAAGATACTTCTTGGGAATAGAAGTAGAACAAAATGAAAATGGGATTTTTATCTCACAGGCAAAGTATGTTAATGAGGTGCTTGAAATATTTAACATGCAGGAATGCAAAGCAACAATCACTCCCACAGTGACGGGATTAAAAATTAGTACAGAGGACAGCAGCAAGGATTTTGATCCTAGTTTATACAAAAGCATAGATGGCAACCTTATGTATTTGACTGCAACTAGGCCAGACATAATGCATGCTGTTAGTTTTATTTCGAGATTCATGGAAAAGCCAAAGGATGCACATTGGCAAGCAACAAAAAGAATTATGAGGTATGTTAAAGGTACAAAAAGGTTTGGTATTTTATATACTGCTTCAGAATGTTCATATTTAGTTGGTTACACTGACAATGATTGGGCTGGAAGTGTAGATGATCGGAAGAGCACTTCCGGTTATGTTTTTCACATTGGTTCAGGAGCCATTTCATGGGCTTCTAAGAAACAGCCCATTGTAGCATTGTCTACAGCAGAAGCAGAATATGTGGCAGCTACAGCAGCAGCATGTCAAGCAGTCTGGATGAGAAAAATGTTGAGAAGTTTAGGCCAAGAACAGGTAAAAGGGACAATAATCTTTTGTGACAATAGCTCAGCTATTGCATTGTCTAAAAATTTTGTTTTTCATAAAAGGGCAAAACACATTGACACCAAGTTTCACTTCATACGTGAATTAGTTAACAATGGTGAGATATTTTTGCATCATTGCAGAACAGAGGATCAATTTGCAGATATCCTCACAAAGCCACTTGCACAGAAAAGCTTTGAACATTTCAGAAAATACCTGGGTATGCAGGAAAACCCAGCAGTTGAAATTAAGGGGGAGTGTTGGAATATAATTTCCAACTGCCCAGATAAACCAGCAGACAGCTCATTGAACAGCACAGAGCTTAAGGCGGCAGCACATCAGAAGAGCGATCACTGTGCGCTCGGAGATCGACGGCTAGCGGGAGGACAACTAGCCCAGAGGATAACACGGAGGGGTGCCCCCGCACTTGACCAGCCGATCGGGCGTTGACCCATGATCAACGGCCACGGTTAACTGTGGGGCCATACCCCGATTGTTATGAGCTAACGGAGGGGAGCCCCCGCAACCACCGTCATGTGGTGTCTCCGCCCATGCACCACCAACGTGCCACAACTTCTGCCGAAATTCAAATTCGCCATCAATGCGATTTTTCAAGCGGTGCAGCCAGAATTTATGATGCCATAAATGAATTTTCAAGCGGTGATTTTTTTAATATATGTCAATGAATAACATTAAATAGAACTTGAGATATTTTTGTTTTTAATATAGAACAGAGTTGTAATTTTTATTATCACACACAAAACAGTTTATGTTTTTTTTATGCACATCAGTGCGTTGAAAAAAAAGACAGAGCATAATTAAGAAATACACAACAGTGTATGTTTTTAGAAAAACAGAGAATTGTTTTGTTTTGTAATAGACAGAGACAGTGAATAAAAAAACACAACAGTGTGAAATATTTTATATACACAACAGTGTATATTTAGTGAATGACAGAGTGATAGTTCTGCACTGTGTTTGCAGCAATCAAACTATCTTTGTAAGCCCTCTGAGTGAGGAAGAAGTTGTAACAGTTTTTTTTTGAAGAAATTGAATTTTTTTTAATGTGGAAACTCTGTCACTGTGAACGCAAATTTTAAATATTTTCTCTGTGTTAAAGAGGGAGTTTTATTCTCCATTGTCAATTCTGGAATTTTTCAATATTCCAACATGTACATATTCTTATACATCACCATCAGATTCGCACCCTGGAACGACAGGTAGTCCGCCAGGATCACAAACAGTATAACCCCACAAGATCAGATGTCTGCCTTGGTGTCACCATAGCCCTGTATTTTTATGACCTCTAGTGTGACATAATCCAATGTGTCGCACGCTGTGTGAAGAAGGTCGCCTAGCCAAAATTTCTCAGAGGTCGAAGTCAGAGACCTTCACGATGCCCCATATATGGCTTCCACTCCCTTGGCTTTGACAATTTCAGACACCTAAAGCCATGTAATTTTCCAGGGCATAAAAGCCGTGATGCTCACTCCTTTGCCTTCATTGTCTTTTTCAGAAGGAAAAGAACTAAATATTTCCCTACCATTATGAAAATGGTCGAAAGGGATTAAAAGGAATTAGATAGGAACCCATAAAAGTGGTAGTTTTGGATGAACAAATTTGGATGGTTGGAATAAATTAAGGAGTTGTTTGACAACTACAGAGTTGATAGTGGAATCTAATGGTAAAAAATTATTCAATCGTCTAACATTGGATCTTATGGTGTAGATCTGTACACGGTGGCAGTTGGGGGTTGTTTTCAAAGAGGGATGCCTTAAGACGTAATCACACTTTAAAATACTATGGCTATCAATTTAGACATGGTTTAAATATATTTTCCACGTCATTTACTAAGGACATGGTTGTATAGTTCCACATGATCCTCGTCTCTACAATCAAATAGTCATACGACTTGTGTATAATAGAAAATGTTGCAGGAGGTAAAAAAATCGACTAGGTGGATGAGGAATCAACTAGGTATGAGTCCAATAAACTAGGAAATATTCCACCTCAAGTAGGGATGAATCGTGTTGACCAAAGGATAAATTGAAATGGAACGAGGAAATATTTCACCTCAAGGAGGGACAAATCAAGTTAACCAAAGGAGTAGTTGAAATGGTTGTGAAGAAAATTTGACTGGGTAAGAAGGAATTCACCTTGAAAAATGAAATTGTTTTTCTTCGTTTTGCAATTGACTAGATAAGAAATAATTTACCCAATAAATTAAGATCATTCTTGTAATTAGATGTAGTAGCCCAGAAAGAGAGTGCACAATTTGGTTTTGGTGAAATTATAGACCATAGTGATGATTTACAAACTCTAGAAAAGAAAAAATCACCCAACTTGTAGAAATAACCAAAATAGCATCTTCATAAAATATTGTGATTTCAAAATGACCTCGATCAATCTACCATTCCATAAATGGATGGAGGGACGATAATAAACACTTTTTGGGATAGTAATTTTTCTGATGGGAATGTAATTATGAAGGAAATCCTCAAAACTAAAGTTGGTAAAGAATACTTGATGATACAACAATAAAAAAATATTAAAATATAAAGAAAATCTATTAAAAATTATAGTTATAAACATAAAATATCATTTAAATTGGCTAAAAAATACATACACAAAGATATAGTGGTGGCATTGGAAACCCAAATTAGAAAGCTAATTACAAATAGATATTTGGCAAAATTTTGTTATAATGTTATTCATGTTTCTCTATCCATCTCCCAAAAGACCCTTGAGAATGAATGTTCACAAATAAATAGTGTGAGTTAAGTAATGGGAAAGCCAACATGCATGACCCTTCATTTCCTATTGCTAGGTATCTTCTCATCTCCTATTCAATTTTTTTCATTTTAGTTAATTTAGTGTTACTTTTCATCTTGTCTTATTCCATATTTACATTAGAATGATTTTTCATATTATCTCGAGCCATCTCGAGCCATCATAAGTATCTTAATTTTACATCCAAATATTGAGTCTTACACCCCTTCACTTACTTGGATCCATTTTGGATTTTCTTCCTTCTTTTTACTAATCTTCCAATGGTCATTCTTCTAGCTCTCTATATCATTTTCAAGTTATAATCTAGTGTACATGTAAATTATAGGTTTGAACACTTAAATATCTGTGCTAACGTCTTAAACATTAAGATGAATTTAAGTGTTTTGTGTTCTTTACTTTTCCCCGCAACCATCATCCACTTCTAAATATGCAATTGTTGATGAAATTACAGTTTTACATTGCATTTTGGAATGCATAAACTACTTTAAATTCGAGAAACTATGAATTCGGGTATCCCTGAATTCAACTACGTGGCACATTGCTTTACCTCCGTTATACTTCTCTTTCCAAGGCCAAACCACTTTAAGTGCGTAAGTTCATGTATTTTCGGTGTGGACCTTACTTGTGTGGGTGATACAAAATTGAAATTTCCAACGGCTGTCCACGAGATAATTTGCTTTCGGTGTGGACCTTACTTGTCTGAGTGATACAAAGTTGAAATTTCCAACGGCTATCCATGAGATAATTGGCTGACATTTCTTTCCAAGTAAAATAGAATAAGTCATACAATGTCGAGCAGCTGACCTAAGAATGCTAACGTCATGTACATGACGTTAGCTTACGCGAGTTTGCCCTTTCATCGAAGCTTTTTAAAACACGAGAAAAACACGTAATCCGTTTGAGCTCTAAAGAAACACGGACTCTCCATAACGTAAATCGTTCTTTAAAATGTGAAATATGTATATTGTTCTCTGGGGTATTCAATGTGACACGCCCTGTCTCAGCCGGTGAAGTTTCGAATGTTTTGGCTGCGCTGGAACAACGGGAAGACTTCTGGTGCTCACCCTATGATTTCGCAATTCTCGATTCTATAGATAATCAGTGCTGGTTTCATCCGCAGTTGATTGAACTGTGAATAATTGTTTATACTGCATCCATGGAGTCGTCCAAGAGACAAAAACGTTTGCCAGAGTCCGAATCACCTGCTTCTAGCAATGGGGACTTCTCAGAAAATGTCTCAGACAAAGATGAGGCCAAACGCCAGCGCACAGCATTAGAGAGTGCTGAAGATGGGTTCGAGGAATTTGTGGCTTTGTTGGACAGAATTCAATATATGAAAGCCAAGCACACGAACTTGGGTATATTGGATAAAATACCCATGAGAAAAGACTCGGATGTTGGAGTTATCAAAACAAAATCGCCATGGATACCCTCTTTCATATGGGAAGACTTTTGCGTACCTGCAACTGAAAAAGAAGTGCGCAGACAGGAGTAAATGTGGCCGTTCAATGAAGGAACCGATCAGCCCTGAGTAAAATAGGAAGAAAATCAATAAACCTGCGGAAAATCTTTAAACGCGATTTTCCCCGGATACATATAATAGCTGCATCACCTCGTCAAAACAGTATGTAATCGCTCCGGCGTTATAAACAACCGCCTGTAGTTTTTAAATTGAAGTGTGGGCAGCAAATTTGAGGTTCAGTCGTTGTTGTCAAATTTGTGGGCTTTGTTTATGCTTTTGGTTTGATGCGAATCCAACTGGTCGTACTTTATGTAAAAGTGGTTAGGCCGATAGACAATTTTTAGTTTCGTGGCATTTCATTATAAATTTTACCAATTTTTTTTCTAACTTGAAACATGTGGTTATATTCTATTTTATGCTTTAAAAGATTTGAATTTCAAATAAGTAGTATAATCTAAGTAATAAGTAGTATAATTTTCATTGTAAATTTTTTTGGGTTCATTTTGATTAATTTTAAAAGAAAATTGAATTTAGGTTGTCTAATATATAGAATACTGAAAAATCTCAATTTTATTTGTACATAATTATAATCTTGCTTGAAATTATAATTGCTGAAAGTTTTTTTTTTAATTTCAACTTAAGGTGGATAAAGAGCTAGATTCTTTCTAATATGCTTAGCATGTGCTTCCTCTGAATGCTTGTCAAGAATTATAATGTGCTATAGAGTTTGTTAAGTTACATTAACTTTTATTAAATTTAAAAAAATTGTATTTTTCTTAAATAGCTTTCATCCACCAATTCTTTAGAGATTTGAGATATTCTAATACTAATAAATTCATCAATATTATTTATAACATTTATTATAAACCAATTTTAAATTTTATTTAGCAAAATAATTCATTATAAATAAAATTTGTAATTATTTTATTTTCTCAACCTACCTTTACAGTATGCAAATTTGCGCGGTCATGGATGCTTTTTCATGTTTTTTTCAAAAACACGGGATCTGGTTGCCCAATCGTGGATGCTTGCAGAGAGCTCTAGACAAACACACTCTCACTTACAAAAGCCATTCTTTAAATTGTACAATATGTGGATTATTCTCTCGGGTTTTCCATGTGATACATGTTGTTTTATTGGGTAAAGTTTAGTGGATTCTGGCTGTGTTGCAGCAACAGGAACACTTTTGGTGTTCACCTTGTGATTTTGCAACTGTCGATTCTATATGTAATCAGCGCTGCTTTTATCCGTGGTTGATTGAAGTGTGAACAATTGTTTATGCTTGATCCATGGACTCGCCCAAGGGACAAATACGTTTGCTAGAGTCCGAATCACCTGCTTCTGGCAATTGGGTCTTCTCGGAAAATGCAACAGATAGTGATGGGGAGAGTACTGAAGATGGTTTCGAAGAATTTTCTGCTTTATTGGACAGAATTCAATATATGAAAGCTAAGCACAAGAATATGGGTATATCGGACGAAACACTCATGAGAGAAGATTATCCCAATCACAATCCCAAATCCCAATTCTTGATTTGTGAATATTATTAGAGATTATTTCATAATATTTTATTGATGTTAAAATTTTGTCATTCATTTATTATTATTGATAATTAAATTTAAATTATGGAAATCCTATTCTAAAATAGACACAAATATCAACATAACTAGTTTGTATTTTGCATGTGATTGTTATTGAACAATTCTAACTCATTTCTAACTCCACTTACTTCCAGTAGCTCCATTAAAAAATATTTTGCTAATTTTTGGTCTACCAATCTAATTTTGACTTAGTTTCCAATTAGGAAAAGAACCACTGATCCTTGAGGTCATATGTTGTGTTTAATTTACTAGGAAGATCGTGCATCACAAATACGAAAGACATGGTAATCAAATTTTCTGTTGTAGGGAGAGGATATGGGAGAGCAAAAGTATGCAAGTTGAAACCCGTGTGGAATTAAGCACACACGCATACCGCATTTATCTTGTCCGTTAGGGTTGCGAGACGTTTAGAGTTTTTTGCAGGTGCGATCTGGAACTGACTGCAGCTCACTGTTGCGATCTACTCCACCATTGCCGTTAGTCAGTTGCGACGACGACAAGCAACATGGGAATCTCGAGATAACTGTGAAACCATGGATGAGGAGATTGATTATACACCGAACCCGTTAGAAGGGGTGGACATCTCGGGATCCTCCATCTATCCTGTGCCACCTCTTGCCCCGCTGGCGCTCAATATTCCTAAGGCGACATCTACTGGTCCTGTCTTTACCCCTCCGCTCTCTCATCCGCTCTTTGATCCGCCTCTGACCACTGAATCTCCGTCGTTTTCGCTCACAGACATTCCTGCTATCCATCTTACCTCCTCGCCGGCGTCAGAGTCGCTTGTTTTCTCGCCTGACTCTCTGAATTTTCTCTCTACCTGCCTTCAAGGCACTACTCTTTCCCCGCCCCTCAAACCCTCCTGCTCTCGACCCTCTGCAATCTGGACCACGCCTTCAGACCCTCCTCGATCTGACCTAACTTCATCAGGATGTTTCGTTGCGCCACTCGCATCCCTTTTACCGGATGCCCTAAATCTGAATACCCTCAAATGTGTACCTGATCTCGATCTCGGCCCTCATAACCCTATCCCATCGCGGAATGGCAGACGCCGCTCCAACTGCGTCAAGAAAAGTAACAGGAATTTTGACCTAACCCTTGGGGACGGTCTGAATATGGGTGAAGTTATGGATACAACTGATAGGGTCCTGGTGGGACACGTGAGAGGCCATCGATACAGCCTCACTCGCTTACGGTCCTAGACAAATGACATATGCGGGCCTATTATGGAAGATCTACCATGAATTGCGATCCTCCCTCGTGGATGGTTTGCCCTTTGATTCCATCAAACTGAGCAGGTTAATTGGGTACTATCGAAGCTATGGAATATTGAACAAGATTTTGCTTTATTCAAAAGATGGAGCCCCCTCTTAGATCCTGAAAAAGAACAAGTCGGAGCTGGCCTAATATGGGTGTGGCTACCGGGGTTGCCACTACACTTTAGGTCTGAGGACATAATGCAGCACATTAGCAACACCCTCGTCACATATTTGGACCATCAAAAATCCTACCTCACATCGGGAACCATGACAATGGCAATGATACTCGTACACTTGGATACCAGAGATGGGCTAGAAGAGGAAATCATGGTGAGGTGGAGGAAATTCGTCAAAATACAGATCCTTGATTATGAAGGAGTTCCTTACAGATGCCAAAGATGTCATGAAGTCGGGTATCTATACAAAGATTTCCCACTCTTGAAAGGTGCTGATACTGTTGGAGAATCGGACCATGCACAGACCATTCCCTCATAGCCCGTTCCACCACCAGTCAACACTGCAGAGGATCGACGCAAAGGGAAGAAGACCAGATATGGGCCTAAGCGCTCCTATGCCTCCCTCAGACCTCTTTCTCCTCAGATGACCAGAGCTCGGGCTGCTGCTGCTAGGCAGGCGTCAGGTACTTCTCCATCCTCTATCCCTGCATCTCTTTCTTTCTCTTATGCATTTGTTACCACACACACACATTGCATACCATCCCCCTCTCACTTTGTCTCTCTTTCTTTCTCTTATGCATTTGTTACCACACACACACATTGCATACCATCCCCCTCTCACTTTGTCCCTCTCCCTTTAGCAACCTTCCCTGGACCCTCCTCCCATCCTACTTACTCTGACACCCCTCCTTCCATCCCTGATCTCTCCCCCCCTCACTCTCCCTCTGTATCATCCTCGGATATGCATCCACCCCATCCCTACCATCTCCGATCTCTCGCTCATTCCTTTCCCCCCTCATCTGAGACGAGTGGACTTGGCCTGATTGAACATATCCAATCTAAACCTGGCAGAGGTCATCACTCCAATATATCTAAATCTATTATACAAGCTAGTCAGGCAGGATATTGTAGAAGAGAAGAAAAATACACTTGAAGGGGTCCTTATATCTCGGATGACCCGACCCATGGTTACCTCATGAAAATACTTTCCTTCCATTGTCGAGGGTTGGCCAGCCCTGAAAAAAAATTGGCGCTGCGCAAACTTCTACACAGCTCTCCCACTGACATGATTTTCCTTGAAGAAACTATGGAATCCTCTGAACATGTCACCTCTACACTCCAAGCTATCTGCGCTGGTTGGATCTTCCAGGCTCTAGATGCTCGAGGTCAGCATCTGGGGGTGTTTTAATGTGACACGCCCTGTCTCAGCGGGTGAAGTTTTGTATATTTTGGCTGCGCTGTAACAACGGGAAGACTTCTGGTGCTCACCCTATGATTTCACAATTCTCGATTCTATAGATAATCAGTGCTGGTTTCATCCGCAGGTGATTGAAGTGTGAATAATTGTTTATACTGCATCCATGGAGTTGTCCAAGAGACAAAAACGTTTGCTAGAGTCCGAATCACCTGCTGCTAGCAATGGGGACTTCTCAGAAAATGTCTCAGACAAAGATGAGGCCAAACGCCAGCGCACAGCATTAGAGAGTGCTGAAGATGGGTTCGAGGAATTTGTGGCTTTGTTGGACAGAATCCAATATATGAAAGCCAAGCACACGAACTTGGGTATATTGGATAAAATACCCATGAGAGAAGACTCGGATGTTGGAGTTATCAAAACAAAATCGGCATGGATACCCTCTTTCCTATGGGAAGACTTTTGCGTACCTGCAACTGAAAAAGAAGTGCGCAGACAGGAGTAAATGTGCCCGTTCAATGAAGGAACCGATCAGCCCTGAGTAAAATAGGAAGAAAATCAATAAACCTACGGAAAATCTTAAAACACGATTTTCCCCGGATACATATAAGAGCTGCATCACCTCGTCAAAACAGTATCTAATCGCTCTGGCGTTATAAACAACCGCCTGTAGTTTTTAAAATGAAGTGTGGGCAGCAAATTTGAGGTTCAGTTGTTGTCAAATTTGTGGGCTTTGTTTATGTTTTTTTTTTTTTTCAACTTAAGATGGATAAAGAGCTAGATTGTTTCTCGAGGCAATATGCTTAGCATATCCTTTCTCTTAATGCTGGTCAAGAATTGTAATGTGCTATAGAGTTTGTTAAGTCACACTGACTTTTATTAAATTTAAAAAAATTATATATTTTTTGAGTAGCTTTCATCCACCAATTCTTTAGAAATTTGAGATATTCTAATTCTAATAAATTCTTCAATATTATTTATAACATTTATTATAAACCAATTTTAAATATTATTTATAATATTTATTATAAACCTAAAATAATTCATTATAAATAAAATTTGTAATTATTTTATTTTCTCAACCTACCTTTACAGTATGCAAATTTGCGCGGTCATGGATGCTTTTTGATGTTTTTCTCAAAAACACGGGATCTGGTTGCCCAATCGTGGATGCTTGCAGAGAGCTCTAGACAAACACACTCTCACTTACAAAAGCTATTCTTTAAATTGTACAATATGTGGATTATTCTCTCAGGTTTTCCATGTGATACATGTTGTTTCATTGGGTAAAGTTTAGTGGATTCTGGCTGTGTTGCAGCAACAGGAACACTTTTGGTGTTCACCCTGTGATTTTGTAACTGTCGATTCTATATGTAATCAGCGCTGCTTTTATCCGTGGTTGATTCAAGTGTGAACAATTGTTTATGCTTGATCCATGGACTCGCGCAAGGGACAAATACGTTTGCTAGAGTCCGAATCACCTGCTTTTGGCAATTGGGTCTTCTCGGAAAATGCAACAGATAGTGATGGGTCACTACTGAAGATGGTTTCGAAGAATTTTCTGCTTTATTGGACAGAATTCAATATATGAAAGCTAAGCACAAGAATATCGGCATATCGGATGAAACACTCATGAGAGAAGATTATCCCAATCAAAATCCCAAATCCCAATTCTTGATTTGTGAATATTTGTGAATATTATTAGAGATTATTTCATAATATTTTATGGATGTTAAAATTTTGTCATCCACTTATTATTATTGATAATTAAATTTAAATTATGGAAATCTTATTCCCAAATAGACACAAATATCAACATAACTAGTTTGTATTTTGCATGTGATTGTTATTGAACAACTCTAACTCATTTCTAACTCCACTTACTTCCAGTAGCTCCATTCTAAAATATTTTTCTAATTTTGGGTCTACCAATCTAATTTCGACTTAGTTTCCAATTAGGAAAAGAACCACTGATCCTTGAGGTCATATGTTGTGTTTAATTTACTAGGATGATCGTGCATCGCAAATACGAAAGACATGGTTACCAAGTTTTCTGTTGTAGGGAGAGGATATGGGAGAGCGAAAATATGCAAGTTGAAACCCCTGTGGAATTAAGCGCACGTGCATACCGCATTTATCTTGTCTGTTAGGGTTGCAAGACGTTTAGGTTTTTCTGTAGGCGAGATCCGGAACCAACCGCAGCTCACTGTTGCGATCTACTCCACCGTTGCCGTTAGTCAGTTGCGACAAAAAAAAACAACATGGGAATCTCGAGATAACTGTGAAACCATGGATGAGGAGATTGATTATACATCGGACCCATTAGAAGGGGTGGACATTTTGGGATCCCCCATCTATCATGTGCCACCTCATGCCCCGCTGGCGCTCAATATTCCTGAGGCGGCATCTACTGGTCCTGCCTTTCCCCCTCCGCTCTTTGATCCGCCTCTGACCACTGAATCTCTGTCGTTTTCACTCACAGACATTCCTGCTATCTATCTTACCTCCTTGCTGGCGTCGGAGTCGCTTGTTTTCTCGCCTGACTCTCTGAATTTTCTCTCTACCTGCCTTCAAGGCACTACTCTTTCCCCACCCCTCGAACCCTCCTGCTCTCGACCCTCTGCAATCTGGACCGCACCTCCGGACCCTCCTCGATCTGACCTAACTTCATCACGATGTTTCGCTGCGCTGCCCGCATCCCTTTTGTTGGATGCCCTAAATCTGAATACCCCCGAATGTGTACCTGATCTCCATCTCGGCCCTCATAACCCTATCCCATCGTGGAAAGGCAGACGCCGATCCAACTGCATCAAGAAAAGTAATAGGAATTTTGACCTAACCCTTGGGGACGATCTGAATATGGGTGAAGTTATGGATACAACTGACAGTGTGCTAGTGGGACACGTGAGAGGCCATCGATACAACCTCACTCACTTACGATCCTAGACAAAGGACATATGGTGGCCTATTATGGAAGATCTGCCATGGATTGCGATCCTCCCTCGTGGATGGTTTGCCCTTCGATTCCATCAAACTGAGCAGGTTAATTGGGTACTATCAAAGCTATGGAATATTGAAAAAGCTCCTGCTTTATTTAAAAGATGGAGCCCCCTCTTTGATCCTGAAAAAGAACAAGTCGGAGCTGGCCCAATATGGGTGCGGCTACCGGGGTTGCCTCTACAATTTTGGTCTGAGGACATAATGCGGCACATTGGCAACACCCTCGTCACCTATTTGGACCATGAAAAATCCTACCTCACATCAGTAACCATGACAATGGCAAGGATACTCATACACTTGGATACCAGAGATGGGCTAGAAGAGGCAATCATGGTGAGGTGGAGGAAATTCATCAAAATACAGATCCATGATTATGAAGGATTTCCTTACAAATGCCGAAGATATCATGAAGTCGGGCATCTATACAAGGATTTCCCACTCCTGAAAGGTGTTGATACTGTTGGAGAATCAGACCATGCACAGACCATTCCCTCACAGCCCGTTCCCCTACCAGTCAACACTGCAGAGGATCGATGCAAAGGGAAGAAGACTGGATATGTGCCCAAGCCCTCCTATTCCCCCCTCAGACCTCTCTCTCCTCAGACCAGAGCTCGAGCTGCTGCTGCCAGGAAGGTGTTAGGTACTTCTCCATCCTCTATCCCTACATCTCTTTCTTTCTCTTATGCATTTGTTACCACACACACACACATTGTATACCATCCTACTCTCACTTTGTCCCTCTCCCTTTGGAAACCTTCCCTGGACCCTCCTCCCATCCTACTTACTCTGATACCCCTCCTTCCATCCTTGATCTCTCCCCCCCTCACTCTCCCTCTGTATCATCCTCGGATACGCATCCACCCCATCCCTACCAGCTCCGATCTCTCGTTCATTCCTTTCCCCCCTCATCTGAGATTGGTGGACTTGGCCTGATTGAACATATCCAATCTAAACCTGACAGAGGTCATCACTCCAATATATCCAAATCTATTATACAAGCTAGTCAGGATATTTTAGAAGGGAAGAAAAATACACTTGAAGGGGTCCTTAGAGCTCCGATGACCCGACCCATGGTTACCTCATGAAAATACTTTCCTTCAATTGTCGTGGGTTGGCTAGCCCTGAAAATAAATTGGCGCTACGCAAACTTCTACACAGCACTCCCACTGACATGATTTTTCTTCAAGAAACTACAGACTCCTCTGAACATGTCACCTCTACACTCCAAGCTATCTGCTCTGGTTGGATCTTCCAAGCTCTAGATGCTCGAGGTTGATCCGGGGGTGTTTTAATTGGTACCAATCCCCGAACCATTAGAATCCTAAACCAATGGGGCGGGGAAGGATTTCTAGGGCTTGACATCTTCTCATCTGATCTTGGAGCTGCTTACCGACTTGTCAACATTTATGCACCATGTTCATCTCGACTTACCTTCTGGCATAATATTCTCAACTCCTCTCTATTATCTTCACACAATCTCGTCATTGGTGGGCATCTTACTTTCTCTCTGGGCTTGGCGGAATCATGGGGTCCACATGCAACTGTTGATCCCCTAGCTGATGATATGTCACAAATATTAGAATCCCATCATCTGACTGATATCCCGATGTCCTGAATTCACCCCACTTGGAACAACCACAGAACTGGGGAGGCATTAATGGCCAGGAGACTTGATCGATTCTTGATTCACGAAGATCTCACTAGCTCGGGAATTTCTTATCGACAATGGGTTAGCACTAGTGGGATCTCTAATCACTCTCCCATATACTTAGAACTTGCACCTCATCGAAGGAAGCCTTGTAGTCCTTTAAAATTCAATGCTACTTGGTTAACTTCCCCCGAATATACCAATTTGGTCAAAAACTATTGGACTACTCATCCTATATCTCACTCAATCTCCCCCTCGACCTCATTTGCTACAAATATGAATGCCAAAAAGAAATTAACTAAAACATGGGCTAGAGACTGAACAGGCGATTGTAGAGATTGAACTATCCCTAAGGTCCGGGACATGCTCTGATCAAACCAAATCCCAATTATCATAGTTGGTATCAGATCGAACCCGGATTCTCAAAGAGCAAGAAGAGAGTTGGCACCTTTGAAGTAGAGCCATCTTGCTAAAATCTGTAGGAAAGAACTCCAAATTCTTCCAGCATTTCACTAATGGATGTAAATCTATCAATACCATTTGGCCACTAAAGGACCAACAGGACAATCTAACCCACAATTTCCATGAATTGGCTCAAATGGGTATCGACCACTTTAGAGAGCTATATAAATCCCCTGCTAATACAAATCTAGCCGAAATTATCAGAGTGGCTAGGCTCTTCCCGCGGTTTGTGCATCAACAAGCTGAAGATCTGTTAATGAAATCGGTCTCTCTATAGGAACTTGAGGACACCTTAAAATGGTTCCAGAAAGACAAAAGCTCGGGACTGGATGGATGGCCAATTGAATTTTAGTTAGCCTTCTTCGATGTCATGGGACAAGACATCCTCAACTTGGTCGAAGAATGCAGAACTACTGGAAGACTATATGATGCATTCAATACTACATTCATTTCCCTTATCCCCAAATTTGATGATCCACAACATTACTCTGACTATCGACCTATTTCACTATGAAATTTCATATACAATATCATAGCAAAAATCATTGCAAATCGCATCAAGCCCATCCTCTCTGAGCGCATCTCACCTGAAAAATTTTCCTTCCTTTACCGTCGCCAAATTCATGAAGCTATAGGCATTGCATAGGAGGTTTTTCATTCCATCAAACACAAAAATCTCAAAAGTATCATCCTCAAACTGGATCTTGCCAAGGCTTTCGACTAAGAAAATTGGCTCTACATCTGTATGATACTTATGCACTTGGGGTTCCCCTGCAATTTCATCAAATGGATCATGTGTTGCATCACAATTGTTTCTTTTAGCCTTCTCATCAATGGTTCTGCATCTCCTTTCTTCCACTCAGAAAGAGGTCTTCGTCAAGGATGCCCCCTCTCACCCCTCCTCTTTCTACTCATTATGGAAGCTTTGAGTCGACTAATTAAGCATGAGAAACAAATGGGTCGACTTCAGGGTATCAGATTGGCAGAAGGATGCATTCTCACTCACTTGATTTTTGCAGATGATGTCCTCATCTACTCAATGGTTCTATTGGAGATATACTCTCCTTTTTGTTTGTACTTTCATATTTCAATACAACCACAGGTATGAAATGCAATGCCTTAAAATCTACCATCACCATCAGCAGATGCTCCCCCCAGGAAATAGGACTTTCCCTTAACATATTTCCTTTTCCTTCCTTGAACCTTCAGGATGGTCTTAAATACCTCAGTTTTAGATTGAAACCCTCGGACTATCGTATTGCAGATTAGAGTTGGCTTGTGGCCAAGTTGGAAAAACGCATTGGTATTTGGCATAATAGGTGGTTATCTTGGGCTGGTCGGTTAACCCTCCTTAAATCTATCTTGGAAGCGACCCCTGTGTATTAGATGTCATTGGCTTGGTTACCCCGGGCTATCATTCATCGCATTCAACAATTGTGTAGTAGATTTCTTTGGAATGGCAGTAGGGAGGGTCAATATTTTGCATGGGTCAAATGGGATAACATAGCCCTCCCAAAAAAATGGGGAGGATGGGGCATCAAAAACATGGACACTTTTGCGAAAGCCCTTGCTGCTAAAATGGGATGGGCAGTCATGACAACCAAGAATCTCTGGACACATATGGTATATATGAAGTATATTTGACCAATGAATATTTTTTATTGGATACAGATGCCAACATGGAATCAACGCAACATTTCATCCATTTGGAAAGTAGTCATCACATCCCTGCCTTACATTAGGAATGGAATATCTTGGAGAATCAGATCAGGGAACAAATCTCATATTGGTATTTACCCCTGGTTAGGCTGCAAAAATACTCACATTCTACCTTCAGAACTCATCAACCATCTGGTTGACCATGACATTCGATACATTGCTCAGATTGCTGAGCCACGAACCACGAACGTCTACACACAGGGATGGAAAACAACCAATCAACTTGGTATTCCAGAGCATCTGCAACATGAATGAAATACCTACACAAAAACGCCGACATAATGTCATATTCGAATAGGCACTGGGATGATGAAATCATTTGGGCCCCTGGAAAATCCGGGATCTATACTCAAAAATATCGATATCTGCAGATATACCTAGACCACCTCCCTCAATGACAAGAATGGTGGTGGCATCTCATTTGGAAGCTACCATCCCCTCCCTGCACGAGATTATTCATGTGGTACTCACTAAACAACATTGCTCCTTCCATGGATAATATTCTTAATCGATCCATACATGGACCCACTTCGTGTACACTCTACAGAATCGACTCTGAATCCATTGATCACCTCCTCCTATACTGTAGAACCACTGGTGCGCTCTGGACATCCTTTATACACGACCTAGGCATCAATGTAACTTGGCAAGGACAAAACATCATCAAGGCATGAAAATCTTGGTGGAAATCTCCCTCTACATACAAAGTTAGGAGCCTCCCACTCCTCATCTGTTGGGGCATCTGGTTGGCTAGGAATGCATTTATTTTTAATGACTCTCCCCCTCTCTAGCATTTGATTAAGTCCAACCTCTTATCCAGCTTCTTGTGCATACCTAAATATGATCTTCCTAAACCCCCCTGAATTATCACTCCTGAAGTTATAAATCACAATTCACCTTGGGATTATTTCGATGGATCTGCACAACCATTGGGATGTGGTGGAGGCGCACTACTACATCTCTCACATCTACATTTATATAGAATCAATATGGGAATGGGAACCAGAAAAAATAATTACACTGAGCTTATCACACTTCTCCACCTGCTAAATTTTGCATTAGAGCATAACATTCTACACCTTCAAGTATTTGGTGATTAAAAAATTATCATTAATTGGTTCAACAAAGAAGCATCATGTCATGTGCACACAATTGTTTCTATATTGGAATATATTTGGCGATTAAAAGATCAGTTCTCATCAATATCTTGCTCTCACATATACAGGGAACACAACTGCATTTCTGACAAGCTTTCCAAGGAGGAAGCGGTCCAACACAGGGGGCTCTGGCACATAGAGGAACAAAATGGCACTCAACATTTCAGCTATTATCATCGTCAATTTATTGAACAACCTCATAACACAACACAGTTTATCTGATATAGACATATTTTTGATAGATTTTGACAGTTTTTGACAGACAGTATGGATAGACTTGGTTTAAAAATTGTAATTATTGTAATTATGCTATATCATAGTTTTTTATGTTCACCACATTGGGGGAATTTTTTAGGAACTAAATGTAAGTGAAAACAGTCACAACATGCATATGCAATGCATCTACAGCATGTAATTTTCAAACTTAATGAAAATTGTGATTTTTCCTTGGGAAAAAAAGGAAAAGAACTACTGAGTTATATTAAGTTCACACACATGCAACCCCAACCTAATTCAAACTAGCTCCCCTCTAAGAGAGTCTATATATTGTATTAGGTTTAGCAATAATATATCATCATATTTTATGATATTAAAATTTTCTCTTTGGTTTTTGATTGATTTTTCCGTAGCTTTATTTTCTCTTCTTTGTTGTTTTACAAGTAGCTAGTCTAATATTTCTTCACACTTTTTCCTTTAATTGTACTTAAAATCCAACAACTCAAACATCTAATATTTTTTCACACTTGCTCCTTTAATTGTACTTAAAATCCAAAAACTCAAACATTGGTCTGTATTTGTTTAGCATGACCCTAATACATTATGCCATCATATATTAATTTGACAAGGAAATTGTGGTATGTGTGTTTCTACTAGGATCTATTGCTTACCAACATGGAAATAATTCTCTAATCCATACACATGCCTACAAGAACTCTGTCTCTATAACAATTCCATCAACATGACAATTTTTTCTTCTTGTCATAATTCATCATCTAACATTCTATTTTCTATGGTAATTTCCATGAAGTGCTCAAGATCCATCCAGCAAGGTCATTAACCTCCATGCATTAGTATCTAGTAAATCTGTAAGAAGAGATTGTTCTGAAATATTGTAAGTCACAATTGGAATGGGTGACCTTGCTTATTAACATTAACCCACTATCCTCTTTAATGACCACATGGAATAGATGTGCTACTATTTCTCTTTGGAAACCATATTATCCTTTAGTTAGAGATGAAATGAGTTCTTTATCTATATTATAATTCGCTTTCCACACTATTCTATTTATTAGGTAATTCCTTGGATGAAGCTTTCAATGAAGTCATTAAAATTTTTCTCTTTCAAAATTCTCCTTAACATGCACTGGTGGAAAGTGCTTTTGTTGCCACTACATGGACTTCGTCACACATTCCTCTTTTCCATGTGTCGTTTAGTTTAAAATTTACTTTAGGAAGTCTTATTATCCTTCCTCTTATCAAATAAATTAGTCTTTAAGGAATGTGGCTTACTTATCCTAGAATTATGCCTCAGGATGTCCTTGTTTCCCATAGAATGAGTAAACCTCTAAGTATGAACAAACTAGAAATGCTATGGCATTTCATCCTACATGAGTGATAAAAAAAGGATGTCTTGTTTGATTTAGACCTATTGGTATTCTTCCCTTCATTGGCCTCACTATTTAAATTTCCAGTTATTCCAAGTATTAGATTAGGCTAACTATTTGTGCTTTCTTCATTAGTTTCATTTTATAAACAACTAAAGAAGGATGGAGTGGTAGTTTGATTCCTTCTTCTATTACTACCACTCTCTCTTCACATCAACAAGCATATTCTTCAACATCATTTTCCCTAAAAATGTGGTCCTAGATTTTGTTGCATTTTCCTATCTACCATTTAAATGTATGTCATCATGCTTGATCTTTTGTTCAAATACATTTGGGCTTATGATGCCTTGTATTATTTTCCTATCCGCTGATCATCATAGTCCATAGATATTGATAGTTTTGATCTAGAATTATGAAGGAATGCAATAAAATACAGAAATAAACATAAATGTAGAGATGGAGCAAGAATAACACTTCATTTCATTAATATCAAATACTGAAAAAGGATTACATATATAATGAAAAACAAACTAGCTCGGGCGATGGTAGCTTATCTATGAGAAGAGATGTAGTGGCTACATGCCTCTGAACTCTGTTACAATGAGGCTCAAGGGCCCTTTTATTATTGAACAATAAGAGAAAACCCTAAAAAACAAAAGCCCTAACCCAAGGAAATGTAACACCAAGAGTTTATGGGCCCCATTGGGGTTAGTTGGGCAACCAACTTCCCGAGGTCGTAACTTGGTCATATTTTATTCATTTGACGTGAATGATACCTTGTTGGAAATATCTCTCTGAGGAATACAGATACTGACAGAATTTCTCTGAAATCACCGAATGAATCATGCCCCAAAAAATTCCTTTAGGGCCCCAAGATGGCTCCAGAAGTTCACAACCTGAAAAACTACTAAAATTAGTAAATAAGAAAACTGATGAAACTGAATAAGTAGAATAGGTAGGTGGCCACCAACATCCACCTATATCATTCGTCCCCCCTCAGGAAGAAATTGTCACCATTACGTGTAGAGCCTCCATGAGGCGGGGAAACTTTTGTTGAACTTGGTCACTTGTGAACCACTTTCCCCAGTGAAGGAGTTGGCATGTTTTGACAGCTCAATATAGATGGATCATCTGTTGGAAAGTTTTCTTGATATGTATGTCCATGATCCGATTAGTTGTGTTTTTTTCCATGCAGTCTGGGTTTAACTCTATTGGTGTGTGTTGTTATGCCATGTGAGATGTGTCTAGTAGAGGTAAAAAATAGGGCCTAAGGTGGTCCACATTGAACACTGGGTGAAGACCAAGGAATGGTGGAACACTGACTGCTATCACTCTAGTAAATTGTTAAGTTGTGGGATTTTGGTTTTTAGTCAAAGAATACTAGAGGTAACCACAAACCTACTTCAAACTCTAAGATATAGTCTTCCTAGGGTTTAGAGAGGGCTCTCTCTTTAAAGTTTAAGTTTTTTATTTATTTATGAATATTAGGCTAGTTATTAAAGTGCAGATTTGGTTTTGTTTTGCTGGATTTGGTGGGAAAATTTCACTTGGAGGGTAGATAGAGAGAAATCTACTTCTCCATTTGGCTATGGAGTCTAAGTCAAGCTAACAGAACTGGGATCAAAGCCTAAAAGATGAAATGTCTACAGGGCAAGGTAGATAACCCTTGGAGATCTTGGGAAAAATGATTTTTGAGATGGTATGATCTGGATAAAGGGCAATTAAGGATCCTTTGATCCAGAAAATGGAAGTAGAAGATAAAGGTCAAATGGGAGACGGAGCAATTAATAATTCCCTGCACTAGAAATCAGAAGAAAACAAAGACATGATAACTAGTTAAAAACAGGGTGCTATCAACATGTCCTGTAGTAATACTCCTAGTTATACATTCAGATTTAGAATTAAAACACAGATGTATGTATGAAAAAGAAGAAGATAACAATGAAAAGTTTAAAGAGAGTACTTCACTCCAGATAGCTTATCACAAGGATCCTGAAGTATGATGACAAAAAGGTGATCCAGTCTGTTGCTCGAAAACGAAATCCAAAGCCTTCAAGTCAATGAAAATATCTATAGTAATCTCCAAAAAATTTATTCCACCAAAATACTTCAAAGAGTGAAGTATTTATACAAATTCGAAACTAGAATATCTTGAAAAAATATCAAGATTGATTTACAAATATCTCCAACTGTTTTACATAAATAGAACTTAAGTAAGGACACTCAAAACTAATGCATCTATTTGGCACTATTTTTTATGTATAGGTGATGACAAAGAGGAGAATTCGAATTTGATCTCAACTCTTAGTTTATGATGAGGCATTCAAGTCACTAACTGTCTCCTTTCTTTGTGCATTCTTCTCCAACAATTCTGCAAACTTGGGGTCCAATGATACCTTTGTATTTCTCAATATGAAATAGATATGTCAAAAGTGAAAGAAATTATTTTAGATAAATATTTTTTTGAGATAAACCTCTCTCAGTTCCCTAAAATTCTTCTCCAACTGTTCACAATAGGCTCTGCAAAAGGATGTGTAAAACAGAGTTTTCCACAGTTTGAGAAATAGGGTGTAAATATGTGCATGTATCTCTCATTCTATAATACCTGTGCAAAACATGAGATAATTTTTTATAGATGGGTCACTTACAAACCAAAACCTCCTTCAGTTTTGTAAGATGTATTTCTTATTGGCCACAGTCTTCTTTGTAAAATTATGACTTAACATGAATTTTTTGCAAAACATGCTTTCAAATATTGTTTTAATATTTCCAAATCCATAATGGATGTTAGAAAAGTGAGATATTTTTTGTATTTGGACATATTATGAAGATAAACCTCCTTTAGTTTTGAAAAATTCATCTCGGATTGATCACAATAGTTTTTGCAAAACAATGACTTAAAACATGAATTTTTTGCAAAAATGTCCCTTCTTGCTTTGTTTTCATCTTTTAACCTTACTGTTCTTTTAACTATTTTTACATTCACTTTGGATAAACCTCATTTTTGTTGAAATTATTTGCATCTTTATTTACCATTTACTGCCTCTATTTTTACTTTTACTATTTTACCTTGACTACTTTGTAACTTTGCTTTAATCTTCATTCTGACTTTCATCCGATACACTTTAACTTTGATGCTCTTTGACTGTTCTATTTTCACTGTCACTCTGAACTCTAACTTTAATTTGAAATTTAACCTTTAATTTGAGTTATTCCTTTTACCCTGACTATTATGAATGCCCTATTTTAATCTTTACATTAAAATGCTCTTTTATCTTTCACAGGATGATTGTTCTTTAACTCTGATGCCTGGAATATTTTGTTAAGGAATATCATTTAAAGTTATTTTCTTTTTGAACTTTTGGAGTAAAACAGATCTTTAACTAGTATTTAGATTGTTTTATCCAAATTATCCTTTGGATAATAACCTGTGGAGGGGAGGAGTCAACGAAAAACTAGCCACTTCGCGTGGCTTTTGCCTTGGAACGGTCGAGCATGTTACCTGTGCGATATCAACCCTCAATCGTCGGATCTAAAGGTTGGAAACAAACAGTTGGGATTATTTCTGGAGCTCTTTCGGGATGGAAAGGTGGGACCGGGATGGACCAAATGTAGAGGAAGGGTTTAATATATGTCGGGGGCTTATGACAGGTTTAAAACCTTTTATGATATGGTTGAGGGGTAAAAAGGTATGGAACCTATATATAAGGGTTTATTTCTATAAAACGGCGGGATTAATAATGGTTTAAAACATTATTATAACTTTTAATACAATATACAAAGGTGCAGGCTTTAGACTTGGTATAATATATGGTGGGTTAATGTTTTTATTTAAAACATTTGTTAAATGTTTTTAATAAAACATAAGTGGGGGAGTTTATTTATTGTATTTATATAGTTTTTTAACCTTTTTCAAATAGTTTAAAAACTATAAGGTGGGATATTTGAATAACGATAATATTTTAGACCAGAGGGCTTTATATATTGGGTTTTTCATTTACGCACATGGGATAATTTACTTTGGTTAAAATTTTATAATAGTGGGTTTTTTGGGGTATTTAGATATAATGAAACTAATAACTAGGAAAGGGTATTTATTAGGGATTTAATAAAATATGTTAAAATTTAATATGAGAGGGGAATGAAAAAATCAAACAAAATACAAATTATCTCCTAGTATGACATAATAATCAAGCATTTGCTCATCTTTATATTTCTTTCGATAATACTTAGGATAAATGTGATTTTGTGGGTTTTTATGAATGTTTATGAAGGCATGAAGTTAATTACTCTAGGGTTACAATTTTACTAAGTGAGAATGTGTTTTTACTTAGGAAAAATGGGTTTTAGTACATGAATGAAGGGTAAATGATGAAAAATGAGGATTTAGCATAAGAATTCAATATTTTTAACTAATCAGTTATAGAGCCTTGGGTTCAGTCCCAAAAAAAGTCAGAGAAATTCTCTGAGCTTGTTTGACTAATAGCTTAAAATACTGAATACTTACATGAGAGGGGAAATTAGTGATTTTCCTCGATGATGTATTATTTACATGATTTCTCCACCACTTTCTACCTACCCAACTTGTATTTCTAGCATTTTTTTCTTCATTTTGCAGGTGCATTTAGGTTTGTAACCTTAAAACATTTTCTTTCAAAGCATAAAAATAATATAGATCTACCTTATTTCACCCAAGGGCTCAGATTAGACTATTGAGCTCCTCATTATTCTCTACCTATCTACTGCTTTGTCAAGCTTAAACTATTTGACAAATCTTTATTCTCCATCTAAAGCATGAAATTGGAAGAATGAAAAGTTAATATTAAACTGTTTAAATGATCATGGATTATTATTGACACTTTGCACATAATCATTATTCTTTACTGTAAAAGTAAAAGTAGTGGCATTTGTACTTGCTCACTTTTAGGTCTTATTTCTTTTTTCTTTTGGGGTATATGTTTTTCTAAGTCCTTTGATCTTTCTTTTAGGACTTTTACCCTCTTTTTGATTTTTTGTTATTTTTCTTTTTTTCAAAATATGGAAAAAAAACTTGCAGAAAACAAGGTATGTACATATTTACAAGACTATCAAAGTCAATTCAAAATTTTTATGAACCCTATTATTATAGGACCCTAACAATGGTTCCACATGTGGATGACATTTCCTTGTGAAATATCAAGAACGTTGAGACTAGTAGCCTGATCCTTTGAACCAATCCCAAACATGCATATGTTGTGACTGAAAACTCTTGAACTGAATTTACACCTTTTTCTACAAACTGAAATTTGATCTAAGACCCAAAAGTAGTGCAACTTTCAAACCAAACTACTACATCATCAATATTTAAGGGCCTTTTCCTTGGCTTTCAAATATTAATGAATTATTTCAAACTATCTGAAAACTATAAACAGAAATAAGTTGAAGTCCTACCCACTTACTCTAATCAGTTGTACAACTGCTGGTTAGGTAAAATGAAATAGCCAATGCAACCATTCAAGCATTATGTACATTGATAGATTTTGTTGCATGTGCTTCTATATTGTCAAAACTAAAATTCTGTAACCTACTAAAAACTTCTCAACAAATCAGAGAATAAGGGAATACTTGATTTCCTTCATTGACTCTAGAAATGTTTCAAAATGATCTTCCAAGGTATATACACCAATGTTTAACTGATCTAAATAACTGTACAACTGTTCTGGATGACCTCCATGCCATGAGACTAAATTGTCATTTTTAACTTTATTCCCTTGCAAAATCAACCTATGATTGTTCTGAGATACTTTCATATTTCTAGATAAGCTTTGTGATGATATTTCTACTGATGAAAATGTTTGTTTTAGGAAATTTTTATCATCTTGATCTTGAAGCTCATAGTCAATAAATGAAGAAATAATTTGAATGCATTCATTATCCAACATATCTGTTATTGGATCATGAAAAACTTTGAAAGATTGCTGCAATTTATATATGGGTTTTAATGGAACTTCATAGATTTCTAGGGGTTGTTCATCCTTTTAAAACTAAATTGCTTTAGAGCATAATGATATAGAACTTTCTTTCAAAATTTATAAACTTTCTTCTTCACTCCCATATTTGATGTGTATTGTCTGATCACTATATTTGAGCTACTGAAATTGAACTTCCTCATCCCACAAACTAGCTAATGATTGCTCTGTGAAGTTAGCTTGAATTTGGAGAACATAATTATCATCATACTGATCATACTTAGGAAAATATTTAGAAGAAGGAATGTCATCAATTATACACATTAGATCAACAGATTGTTTTTCCAGTAGTCCTGATATAGCTTGATTAGATTGGTTGCATTCTATATCAAGGACATCATTTTTCTCAATAGGAGTACTATCAGGCAATGAGCCTTTTTGGGAAGGTAGAAAAACATGAGCATCAACCTGTTCTTCTATTTCTTCATGGATCAAAACTTTAGTACATACATCAACATTAGAATAAGTAGAAACAATTTCTTCATTATGTAAACATTCTTAGGATGGTTGCATGTTTAGAAGCAAATTGATTTCTTCTTCGGTGAGGAGGGGTGGGAATCTTTGAATTTTTAGCTCTGAATAACAATTGTTTTATCTCTTATGTAAAAACTAATCATGAGGTTGAATAGTTTCTTTAACCTCATTCAAAACATTATATGAAACATCATTTGTTACTAGATAGGGGCTTTGTGGATCTTGATTTATCTCCTGATCTATTTGATCTTTGATTAACTCCTCCTGACTATCATGACACTTAACTTGAGAATGAAAGCTATGGACTTCTTCTAATAAATCTTCAGGATGCCAATTTCCAAAATCTTCATCAATGTTTTTAAGGTAATGTAGGAGATCTTCAAGTTGATCACAACAATTTTCAGTTAATGATAAAGATGGAATATCTTCTTTGTAATGCTCATAAAATACCTTATGAAAATCCTTTAAAGAAAATAAACTAGTAGGTTTGAGAGCTTCATATCATTCCCTTGCGTGTCCTTCTAAGGTTGCCATGAATAGCTTCATGAGGCAATCCTCATGCCAATCACCCTTCAATCTCCATGAGTGTATATGAAATTTAATGAGATGTAATAAAGGATCATCAATATTCTCATCTTGAAATATAGGAATATTTCTATCCCAATTTACCTTTGGTAGTTTGTGTGGAAATCCAGGTATGTGATTTCTTCTCATGAGAGCATACCTGCGATTTATTCTCAGGTCATCTTGTAAATTAGTCATAAATAAGGGCCACTGTATATATACAACCAAGCTAGATCCTTCTATAAAATACAATATACATTGAAAAAAATTCTTAATGAGAAAGAACATAATGTATTGGATTAAGATCCAAGTTGAAAGCCTGATCTTTCCATATTATTCTTTTAGGTTCATTCCTCTAGTGGAGTCTTGATAGTGAAATTGATTTGGAGTCGCCAGGTGGATGATTTTAACCTTTGTGTGTCTGATCACTGTCCACCATCATAGATCAGATTTGAACATGTAAAATATTTCTAAAGAAAATGTTAGTCTTCCCCATTATGGTCGCCAACAATGTTATCACTCCAGTAAATTCTTAAGTTGTGGGATTTTGGTTTTTAGTCAAAGAATACTAGAGGTAAATACAAACCTACTTCAAACTCTAATATCTACCCTTCCTAGTGTTCAAAGAGGGTTCTCTCTTTAAAGTTTAACTTTGTTTTGATTTATGAATATTAGGCTAGTTATTAACGTGCAGATTTGGTGTTGTTTTGTTGGATTTGGTGGGAAAATTTCACTTGGATGGTAGATAGAGGGAAATATACTTGTCCATTGGGTTATGGAGACTAAGTCAAGCTAACAGAACTGGGATCAAAGCCTAAAAGGTCAAACGTCTGCAGGGCAAGGTAGATAACCCTTGGAGATCTTGGGAAAAATGGTTTTTAAGATGGTATGATCGGGATAAATGGCACTTAAGGATCCTTTGATCCGGAAAATTGAAGTAGAAGATAGAGGTCAAACGGGAGAGGGAGCAATTAAGAATTCCCTGCACCGGAAATTAGAAGAAAACAAAGAAATGATAACTAGTTAAAAACAGGGTGCTATCAACATGTCTTATAGTAATACTCCTAGTTATACATTCATATTTAGAATTAAAACACAGATGTATGCATGAAATGAAAGAAGATAACAATGACAAGTTTAAAGAGAGTACTTCACTCAGATAGCTTATCACGGGGATCTTGAAGTATGATGCCAAAAAGGTGATCCAGTCTGCTGCTCCAAATTGAAATCCAAAGCCTTCAAGTCAATGAAAATATCCATAGTAATCTCCATAAATTTTATTCCACCAAAATACTTCAAAGAGTGAAGTATTTATACAAATTCTAAACTAGAATATCTTGAAAAAATATTAATATTGGTTGACAAATATCTACAACTATTTTACATAAATAGAACTTAAGTAAAGGACACTCAAAACTAATGCATCTATTTGGCACTTTTTTTATGGATAGGTGATGAAAAAGAGGAGAATTAGAATTTGATCTCAACTCTTAGTTGATGATGAGGCATCCAAGTCAGTAACTGTCTCCTTTCTTTGTGCATTCTGCACCAGTAATTCTACAAACTGGGGTCCAATGATACCTTTGTATTTATCAATCCAAAATAGATATGTAAAAAGTGAAAGAAATTATTGTAGATAAACATGTTGTTGATATAAACCTCTCTCAGTTCCCTAAAATTCTTCTCCAGTTGTTCACAATAGGCTCTGCAAAACGATGTGTAAAACAAAGTTTTCCACATTCTAAAAAATAGGTTGTAAATATATGAATGTATCTCTCATTCTGTAATACCTCTACAAAAAGTGAGATAGCTTTTTTGTATATGGGTCTCTTAGGAACAAAAATATCTTTCAGTTTTGTAACATGTATTTCTTATTGGGCACAGTCTTCTCTGCAAAATTATGACTTAACAGGAAATTTCTACAAAAAGTGCTTTCAAATATTGTTTTAATATTTCCTAATCCATAATGGCTATTAGAAAAGTGAGAGAGTTTTTTGTAGTTGGACATATTATGAACATAAAATTCCTTTAGTTTTGCAAAATTCATCTTGGATTCGTCACAATAGTTTCTGCAAAACAATGACTTAAAAGAGGAAAATTCCGTAAAAATGTCCATTATTGCTCTATTTTAATCTTTTAACTGTTCTTACTTTTACTTTGGACAAACCTCATTGTTGTTGAAAATATTTTCATCTTTATTTACCATTTGCTGCCTCTATTTTTACTTTTACTGTTTTACCTTCACTGCTTTGTAACTTTGTTTTAACCTTCATTCTGACTTTCATCTGATACACTTTAACTTTAATGCTCTTTGATTGTTCTATTTTCGTTGTCACTCTGAATTCTAACTTTACTTTTAACTTTAACCTTTACTTTGAGTTATTCCTTTTAGCCTGACTATTATGAATGCCTTGTTTTGATATTTACATTAAAATGCTCTTTTATCTTTCACAGGATGACTGTTCTTTAACTTTGATGCCTGGAATCTTTTGTTAAGGAATATCATTTAAAGTTCTTTTCTTTTTGAACTTTTGGAGTAAAAAAAATATTTAACTATTATTTAGATTGTTTTATCCAAATTCTCCATTTGATAATAACCTGAAAAAATCAAACAATTCATTAACGAAATCGAGGTCCGGAAAGGGGGATCATGGCTTTGATGAATTGGGAAAACCTATGGAATGAATTTTCACTCTAGAGGTTTAATTCTGTTGGCACTGAGTAATTGAGTGTAACAGTTAGGGATTCTGAACATTAGTAAAAGATTTTGAATATTTCAAAGGGTTTCTACAACAAATTTGTTCTTTGAAGGAAAATATAGTTGTTTCTGTGGGCAAACAGGGTTTATGGCTATCAATTTCACATGAAACTCTTTTTCAAATAACAGGAAGGTTGACTTTTTCGAGGAGTACCTGTTCTTGCAGGTATATGGTCTTTAAACAGGTTTTGAGGCATCAAATAAGTTTCTGATGTCTTTTGGAAGTAATTCAGGACTTCCAGCAATCTTCAAAGGTAAATGGAAGGATTTCTGAAGGTTCTTAGCAATAAAATAGTGAAAATTTTCTTTTTTCTGAGTCGGGAAATAACATATAATGAATAGGCACAGAAATAGCGATAAACAATGCATTCCAAAGGTTTAATGGGCAAATTAGGTTTAGTTTACAAGTAATGAATGACAGTCACATCGGGCGGGAAAGTGGTTTTCGCGTTCCAAAGGCGGAAAACCACTGGTGGTTATTGCATGGATCTTAAGTGGTAAACGGTTTTAATCAAAACCTGCACGATCGAATCAGAAGGGTCCACGTGGAGGGGAGGAGCTAGCAAAAAACCACCCATTTCGCGTGGATTTTGCCTTGGAGCGGTCGAGCATGTTATATGTGCGATATCAACCCTCAATCATCAAATCTAAAGGTTGGAAGAGAACGGTTGGGATTGTTTCGGGAACTGCGTCGAGATGGAAAGGTGGGTCCGAGATGGATCAAATGTAGTGGAAGGGTTTAATATATGTCAAGGGCTTATGACAGGTTTAAAACCTTTTATGACATGGTTGAGGGGTAAAAAGGTATAGAACCTATATATAAGGGTCTATTTCTATACAACGGCAGGATTAATAATGGTTTAAAACATTATGATAATGTTTAATACAATATACAAAGGTGCGGGCTTTAGACTTGGTATAATATATGGTAGGTTAATGTTTTTATTTAGAACATTTGTTAAATTTTTATAATAAAACGTAAGCAGGGGGGTTTATTTATTGTATTTATATATTTTTTTAACCTTTTTCAAATAGATTAAAAACTATAAGGCGATATATTTTAATAACGATAATCTTTTAGACCAAAGGGCTTTATATATTGGGTTTTTCATTTATGCACATGGGATAATATACTTTGGTCAAAAGTTTATAATAGTGGGTTTTTGGGGTATTTAGATATAATGAAATTAATAACTAGGAAAGGGTATTTCTTAGGGATTTAATAAAATATGTTAAAAGTTAATATGAGAGGGGAATGAAAAAATCAAACGAAATACACATTATCTCCTAGTATGAAATAATAATCAAGCATATGCTCATATTTATATTTCTTACGATAATACTTAGGATAAATGTGATTTTGTGGGTTTTTATGAATGTTTATGAAGGGATGAAGTTAATTACTCTAGGATTACAATTTTACTAAGTAAGAATGTGTTTTTACTTAGGAAAAAGGGGTTTTAGTACATGAATGAAGGGTAAATGATGAAAAATGGGGATTTTAGCATAAGAACTCAATATTTTTAACTAATTAGTCATAGAGCCTTAGGTACAGTCCCAAAAAAGGTCAGAGAAATGCTCTGAGCCTGTTTGACTAATATCTTAGAGTACTGAATACTTATAGGGGAGGGGAAATTAGTGATTTGTCCTGATGATGTATTATTTACATGATTGCTCCATCGCTTTCTACCTACCCAACTTGTATTTATAACATTTTTTCTTCATTTTGCAGGTACATTTAGGTTTGCAACCTTAAAACAATTTCTTTCAAAGCATAAAACTAATCTAGATCTACCTTATTTCATCCAAGGGCTCAGATTAGACTGTTGAGCTCCTCATTATTCTCTACATATCTACTGATTTGTCAAGCTTAAATTGTTTGACAAATCTTTACTCTCTATCTAAAGCATGAAATTGAAAGAATGAAAAGTTAATATTAAATTTTTTAACTGATCATGTATTATTATTGATAGTTTGCACATAATCATTATTCTTTGCTGTAAAAGTAAAAGTAGTGGCATTTGGACTTGCTCACTTTCAGGCCTTATTTCTTTTTTCTTTTGGGGTGTATGTTTTTCTAAGTCCTTTTCTCTTTCATTTAGGACTTTTACCCTCTTTTTGATTTTTTATTATTTTTCATTTTTTCAAAATATGGGAAAACAACTTGCAGAAAGCAAGGTATGTACATATTTACAACACTATCAAAGCCAGTTCAAAATTTTTATGAATCCTATTATTTTAGGACCCTAACAGTGGCTCCACATGGGGATGACATTTTTCTAGTGAAATATCAAAAACTCTGAGACTAGTAGCCTGATCCTTTGAGCCAATCCCAAACATGCATATGCTGTGACTGAAAACTCTTGAACTCAATTTACACCTTTTTCTACAAACTGAAATCTGATCTAAGACCCCAAAGTAGTGCAAATTTCAAACCAAAATGCCACATCATCAATATTTTAGGGCCTTTTCCTTAGCTTTCAAATCTTAATGAATTATGTCAAACTATCTGAAAACTGTAAACTGAAATAAGCTGAAGTCCTACCTACTTACTCTAATCAGCTGTCCAATTGTTGGTTAGGTAAAATGAAATAGCCAATGCAACCATTCAAGCATTATGTACTTTGATAGATTTTGTTGCATGTGCTTGTAGATTGTCAAAACTGAAATTCTGCAACCTATTAAAAACTTGTCAACAAATGAGAGAATAAATAAATACTCGATTTCCTTTGTTGACTATAGAAACTTTTCAAAAGGATCTTCCAAGGTATATACACCCATGTTTAACTGATCTAAATAATTGTACATATGTTCTGGATGACCTCCATGCCATGAGACTAAATTGTCGTTTTTAACTTTATTCCCATGCAAAATCAACCTATGATTGTTCTGAGATACTTTCAGATTTTCAGATAAGCTTTGTGATGATATTTCTACTGATGAAAATGTTTGTTTGAGGAATGTTTATCATCTCGGTCTTGAAACTCATAGTCAATAAATGAAGAAAGACTTTGAATGCATTCATTATCCAACATATCTGCTATTGGATCATGAAAAAATTTAAAGATTGTTGCAATTTATATATGGGTTTTAATGGAACTTCATAGATTTCTAGGGGTTGTTCATCCTTTAAAAACTGAAATGCTTTAGATCATAATGGTATAGAACTTTCTTTCAAAATTTCTCAAATTTCTTCTTCACTCCCATATTTGATGTGTATTGTCTAATCACTATATTTGAACTACTGAAATTGAACTTCCGCATCCCACGAACTAGCTAATAATTGCTCTATGAAGTTAGCTTGAATTTGGAGAACATAATTATCATCATATTGATCATACTTAGGCAAATCTTCAGAAGAAGGAATGTTATCAATTATACACATTAGATCAACAGATTTTTTTTCCAGTAATCCTGATATATCTTGATTAGATTGGTTTCATTCTATTTGAAGGTCATCATTTTGCTCAATAGGAGTACTATTAAGCAATGGGCCTTTTTGGGAAGGTAGAACAACATGAGCATCAACCTGTTCTTCTGTTTCTTCATGGATCAAAACTTTAGTACATACATCAACATTAGAATAATTAGAAACAATTTCTTCATTATGTAAACATTTTGAGGATGGTTTCATGTTTAGAAGCAAATTGATTTCTTCTTTGGTGAGGAGGGGTGGGAACCTTTCATTTTTTAGCTTTGAATAACAATTTTTTTCTCTCTTATGTAAAAAATTATCATGAGGTTCAATATTTTCATTAACTTCATTCAAAACACTATATGAAACATCATTTGTTACTACAGAGGGGATTTGTGGATCTTGATTTATCTCCTGATCTATTTATCTTTGATTAACTCCTGTTGATTATCATGAAACTTAACTTGAGAATGAAAGTTATGGACTTCTTCTAATAAATATTCAGGATGCCAATTTCCAAATCTTCATCAGTATTTTTAAGGTAATGTATGAGATCTTCAGCTTGATCACAACAATTTTCAACTGATGATAAAGATGGAAAATTTTCTTTGTAATGCTCATAAAATACCTTATGAAAATCCTTTAAAGAAAATAAACTAGCAGGTTTGAGAGCTTCATACCATTCCCTTGCATGTCCTTCTAAGGTTTCCATGAATAGCTTCATGAGGCAATCCTCATGCCAATCACCCTTTAATCTCCATGAGTGTATGTGAAATTTAATGAGATGTAATAAAGGATCATCAATAGTCTCATCTTGAAATATAGGAAGATTTTTATCCCAATTTACCTTTGGTAGTTTGTGTGGAAATACAGGTATGTGATCTCTGCTCATGGGAGCATATCTATGATTTATTCTCAGGTCATCTTGTAAATTAGTCATAAAGAAGGGCCATTGTATCTATACAACCAAGCTAGATCCTTTAATAAAATACAATATACATTGAAAAACTTTCTTAATGAGAAAGAACATAATGTCTTATATTAAGATCCAAGTTGAAAGCCTAATGTTTCCATATTGTTCTTTTAGGTTCATTCCTCCAGTGGAGTCTTGATAGTGAAATTGATTTGGAGTCTCCAGGTGGATGATTTTAACCTTTATGTGTCTGATCACTCTCCACCATCATAGATCAGATCTGAACCTGTAAAATATTTCTGAAAAAAATGTTAGTCTTCCTCAGTATGGTCGTCGGTAATGTTATCACTCCAGTAAATTCTTAAGTTGTGGGATTTTTTTTTTTTAGTCAAAGAATATTAGAGGTAACCACAAACCTACTTCAAAATCTAGGATCTAGCCTTCCTAGGGTTCAGAGAGGGCTCTCTCTTTAAAGTTTAACTTTGTTTTGATTTACAAATATTAGGCTAGTTATTAACGTGCATTTTTGGTTTTTTTTGTTGTATTTGGTGGGAAAATTTCACTTGGAGCGTAGATAGAGGTAAATCTACTTTTCCATTTCGCTATGGAGTCAAACTCAAGCTAACAGATCTGGGATCAAAGCCTAAAAGGTTTAATGCCTGCAGGGAAAGGTAGATAACCCTTGGAGATCTTAGGAAAAATGGTTTTTGAGATGGTATGATCAGGAAAAAGGGCATTTAAGGATCCTTTTATACGGAAAAATGGAAGTAGAAGATAGAGGTCAAATGGGAGAGGGAGCAATTGAGAACTCCCTGCATCAGAAATTAGAAGAAAACAAAGAAATTTTAATTAATTAAAAACATGGTGCTGTCAACATGTCCTGTATTAATACTCCTAGTTACACATTCAGATTTAGAATTAAAACACAGATGTATGCATGAAACAAATGAAGATAACAATGAAAAGTTTAAAGAGAGTACTTCACTCCAGATAGCTTATCACAGGGATCATGAAGTATGATGCCAAAAAGGTGATCCATTCTGTTGCTCAAAATCGAAATCCAAAGCCTTCAAGTCAATGAAAATATCTATAGTTATCTCTAGAAATTTTATTGCACCAAAATACTTCAAAGAGTGAAGTATTTATACAAATTCTAAACTAGAATATCTTGAAAAAATATCAAGATTGGTTGACAAATATCTCCAATTGTTTTACATAAATAGAACTTAAGTAAAGGAAACTCAAAACTAATGCATCTATTTGGCACTATTTTTTATGGATAGGTGATGAAAAAAAGGAGAATTCGAATTTGATCTGAACTCTTAGTTGATGATGAGGCATCCAAGTCACTAACTGTCTCATTTCTTTGTGCATTCTGCTCCAGCAATTTTGCAAACTTGGGGTCCAATGATACCTTTTTATTTATCAATAAAAAATAGATATGTAAAAAATGAAAGACAGTATTATAGATAAATATGTTTTTGAGATAAACCTCTCTCAGTTCCCTAAAATTCTTCTCTAGCGGTTCACAATAGGCTCTCCAAAAATATGTGTAAAACAAAGTTTACCATAGTCTGAACAATTGGCTGTAAATATGTGCATGTATCTCTCATTCTGTAATATCGCTACAAAAAGTGAGATAGGTTTTTATAGATGGGTCTCTTTGGAACAAAAATTCCTTCAGTTTTGTAATATGTATTTCTGATTGGCCATAGTCTTCTCTGTAAAATTATGACTTAACAAGAATTTTCTGCAAAAAGTGCTTTCGAATATTGTTTTAATAATTCCAAATCCATAAGCATGTTTTGTAGTTGAACATATTATGAGCATAAACCTCCTTCAGTTTTGTAAAATTCATCTTGGATTGGTCACAATAAGTTCTGCAAAACAATGACTTAAAACAGGAAATTTCTGCAAAAATGTCCCTTCTTGCTCCGTTTTCATCTTTTAACCTTACTGTTCTTTTAACTATTTTTACTTTCACTTTGGATAAACCTCATTGTTGTTGAAATTATTTTCATCTTTATTTACCATTTACTGCCTCTATTTTTACTTTTACTATTTTACCTTGACTGCTTTGTAACTTTGTTTTAACCTTCATTCTAACTTTCATCTGATACACTTTAACTTTAATGCTCTTTGACTGTTCTATTTTCACTGTCACTTTGGATTCTAAATTTACTTTAAACTTTAACCTTTACTTTGATTTATTCCTTTTACCCTGACTATTATGAATGCCTTGTTTTAATCTTTACATTAAAATGCTCTTTTATCTTTCACAGGATGACTATTCTTTAACTCTGGTGCCTGGAATATTTTGTTAAGGAATATCATTTAAAATTATTTTCTTTGTGAACTTTTGGACTAAAACAGATCTTTAACTAGTATTTATATTGTTTTATCCAAATTCTCCTTTTGATAATAACCTGCAAAAATCAAACAATTCATTAATGAAATCTAGGTCTGAAAGGAGGGATTATGGCTTTGATGAATTGGGAAAACCTATGGAATGAATTTTGACTCTGGAGGTTTAACTTTGTTGGCACTGAGTAATTGAGTGTAGCAGTTAGGGATTCTGAACATTGGTAAAAGAGTTTGAATCTTTCAAAGGGTTTCTACAGAAAATCCGTTCTTCGAAGGCAGATATAGTTCTTTCTGTGGGAAGATGGGTTTATGGCTATCAGTTTCACATGAAACTCTTTTTCAAATAACAGGAAGGTTGATTTTTCCGAGGAGTACCTATTCTTGCAGGTATATGGTATTTAAACAGGTTTTGAGGCATCAGATAAGTTTCTGATGTCTTCTAGAAGTAATTCAGGACTTCCAACAATCTTCAATGGTAAATGGTGGGATTTATGCAGGTTCTTAGCAAAGAAACAGTGAAAATTTTCTTTTTTCTGAGTCGGGAAAGAATATATAATGATTAGGTGCAGAGAGAGGGATAAACAGTGGATTCCAAAGGTTTAATGGGAAAATTAGGTTTAGTTTACAAGTAATGAATGATGGTCACATCATGCGAGAAAGTGGTTTTCACGTTCCAAAGGTGAAAAACCACTGGTGGTTATCGCGTGGCTTTTAAGTGGTAAACGATTTTAATCAAAACCTGTGTGATCGAATCAGAAGGGGCCACATGGAGGGGAGGATTCAACAAAAAACCATCCATTTCGTGTGGCTTTTGCCTTGGAGCGGTCGGCCATGTTATCTGTGCGATATCAACCCTCAACTGTTGGATCTAAAGGTTGGAAGTGAACCACAGGGATTGTTTCAGGAGTCGAGTTGGGATGGAAAGGTGGGACTGGGATGGATGAAATGTAGCGGACGGGTTTAATATATGTTGGGGGATTATGACAGGTTTAAAACCTTTTATGATATGGTTGAGGGGTAAAAAGGTATAGAACCTATATATAACAGTTTATTTCTATACAGTGGTGGGATTAATAATGGTTTAAGACATTATGATAATGTTTAATACAATATACAAAGGTGCGGGCTTTAGACTTGGTATAATATATGGTGGGTTAATGTTTTTTATTTAAAACATTTGTTAAATGTTTTTAATAAAACATAAGCGGGGGGGTTTAGTTATTGTATTTATATATTTTTTTAACCTTTTTCAAATAGTTTAAAAACTGTAAGGCGAGATATTTGAATAACGATAATCTTTTAGACCAAAGGGCATTATATATTGGGTTTTTCATTTACGCACATGGGATAATATACTTTGGTCAAAAGCTTATAATAGTGGGTTTTTGGGGTATTTAGATATAATGAAATTAATAACTAGGAAAGGGTATTTCTTAGGGATTTAATAAAATATGTTAAAAGTTAATATGAGAAGGGAATGAAAATACGAAACAAAATACCCATTATCTCCTAGTATGACATAATAATAAAGCATTTTCTCATCTTTATATTTCTTTCGATAATACTTAGGATAAATGTGATTTTGTGGGTTTTTATGAATGTTTATGAAGGGATGAAGTTAATTACACTAGGGTTACAATTTTACTAAGTAAGAATGTGCTTGTACTTAGGAAAAAGTGGTTTTAGTAAATGAATGAAAGGTAAATGATGAAAAAGGAGGATTTAGCTTAAGAACTCAATATTTTTAACTAATCAGTCATAGAGCCTTGGATCCGGTCCCAAAAAAAGTCAGAGAAATGCTCGGAGCCTGTTTGACTGATAGCTTAGAATATTAAATACTTATAGGGGAGGGGAAATTAGTGATTTTTCCCGATGATGTATTATTGACATGATTTCTCCACAATTTTCCACCTACCCAACTTCTATTTCTAACTTTTTTTCTTCATTTTGCAGGTGCATTTAGGTTTGCAACCTTAAAACATTTTCTTTCAAAGCATAAAACTAATTTAGATCTAGATTATTTCATTTGAGGGCTCAGATTAGACTGTTGAGCTCCTCATTATTCTCTACCTATCTACTGATTTGTCAAGCTTAATCTATTTTACAAATATTTATTCTCTATATAAAGCACGAAATTGAAAGCATCAAAAGTTAAGATTAAACTGTTTAACTAATCATGGATTATTATTGACACTCTGCACATAATCATTATTCTTTGTTGTAAAAGTAAAAGTAGTTGCATTTGGACTTGCTCACTTTCAGGTCTTATTTATTTTTTATTTTGGGGTATATGTTTTTCTAAGTCCTTTGATCTTTCTTTTAGGAATTTTACCCTCTTTGATTTTTTATTATTTTTCATTTTTTCAAAATATGGGAAAAAAACTTGCAGAAAGCAAGGTATGTACATATTTACAAGACTATCAAAGTCAATTCAAAAATTTTATGAACCCTATTATTATAGGACCCTAAAACTAACCTCGAAGGAATTGTCCCCTACAACCTTGGTGATGGTATATGGCCCATATTGAAGCAGACGAAGCTTGCGGTGGGGTCTAATGAGGCACTCCTTCTCAAAATGTAGCCACACTTTTTCATCTGACTGGATGTTAGTTGGCACCCAATGTTGATCATATCATTGCTTATAATTAGCATTGGCTCTCTCCAATATGTCATGAACATGTTTTTGGATGTGTTGAATGCGGTCAATAAATTTGTTCACCTTGTCATATTCAGACTGGACATGAGCCGAATCTACATGAGTAACCGCAAATGGCATGGCTATATCAATGGGACATAATGGCTGGAATCCAAAGCCCACCTGAAAGGTGTTGTGGCCAGTTGAGCTGTGGAGAGCCCGATTATAGCTATGTTGTACATAGGGGAGGCTCTCATCCCATGTGTGTGTATTCTTTTAGTTGTACATTCATAGAATTTGTATTATCATCATGTTGACGACCTCTATCTGTCCATCACTTTGGGGATGGAAAGTTGTGGAATTGGTGAGGTTCGTGTCTAACATTGACTAGAACCTAACCCAAAATGTACTGAGGAACCTTCTATACCGATATGAAATGATAGACTATGGGATCCCAATGTGTACCCACACTCATTCAAAAAACATATTTGTAGTGGATTCTGCTATGATATTCTTCTTGCAGGCCATCATAATGGCCATCTTCAAGAATCTCTAAAAGACCAAAAAAACACAGTCGTTTCCATGCTTACTAGAAGGAAGGTCCGTCATGCAATCCATGGAGATGGATTCCCAAGGTCAACTAGGGGTAGGAAATGGATTATAGAGGCCTTGCTTCTTGATGGTCGGTTTGGAAATTGCGAAGGCATTGCAAGATCTGATGTACTTCCCGACATCCTGTCAAAGGTTAGACCAATAGAAATACTTCTGAAATACGACCACTATTTTATCGACCCCGAAATTACCAGCAACTCGACTGTAGTGCGCTTCCTAACCGATCTTGGTACGCTCACTTGAAGGAAAACAAAGGTGTCCTAGGTGACATAATAGTGCAACCTGGAGGTGAAAATTTGGAACTTGCTTACACTCCAAGAGCATCTTGCATGTGTGTCGAATTCTGAATTGCTTCTATAGACAACCAGCCAATCAAAATTCTCACGACCACAAGAGCTCAACATGGTGGTTATTGCCACGATCGATGGTTAGTCGAGGTAGTCTGTAACCTTATTAGGGCTGCCCTTCTTGTACTTGAAGTTAAAATGAAACTGTTGGAGGTATGTGGACCACTTTTAATGGCGATTGTTCTGCAACTTCCATTGTGTCTATATGAAATGCAAGGATCAGTGGTCTGTGTGGATGATCGTTTTCTTCCCCAAAATGTAATTCTTCCATTTTCTGCAAGCCTGCACAGTGGAATAAATCTCTTTTTCATAAGTCAGATACTTCCGAATTGTGTCACAAAGTGTCTCACTGCGATATGCCACTGGATGCTACTTCTGAGTAAGAAATTCCCCAATAGCATAGTCAAAGGCATGTTTATCAATCTCAAATAGTTTTTTCAAGTCTGGTAACATGAGAAATAGTGCAGAGAAGAGGCGAAGTTTCAACTCCATGAACAACTTTTGTTGAGATTCAGACCAAAATAATTTTTCTTTCGCTCCTCCCTTGGTGACTTGACCCAAGGGCCAAGTGATATGAGAGAACCCTAACACGAACCTGCAGTAGAAATTGGAAAGACCCAAAAATTTGTGGAGCTCTGTTATAGTGGTTTGGGCTGGCCAATCCTGAATGACTTGGATCTTGGATGGATCCACATGCACCCCCGCTCATCAATAAGGTATCCAAGATACTTCTCCAAATTATCACACAAATTGTGTTGTCACAGTGTTTGGAGGACCTGTCGCATGTGGTGGAGTTGCTCTTCCCAAGTCTGGTTGAATATCAGGATGTCATCCAAGTACACCACCACAAATGATTTAGTGAATGGACACGAGATTTATTCCACCATCCGCATGAAGGTGTTATGCAGATAAATTATTCTTGTAGACAAGAACGATCTCCCTAGTATCCTAAGGATATCTAGAAACAAACAACCAAATGAAAACCATTTTCTCTAGATCATTTGTGATTCAGAATTATTAATAAAAAAGTACGAGGACATGCCCCTGCCTGAAGTCCAATGCTTATTGAAATATTCTATCCAATTGCTCCAAAAGAGGTCGCTTCAACATGTGAAACCTACAATCAAAGATAGATAAAAGGATTAAAATCACCTGCAAGATGTAATAATTGAGAAAACACTAATCTATCTCAGTGATCAAGGAATGTAAGAATTGAATTACTCAAATAGATACATGAAAAATTCAATGAGAAAATGGAATCCATTTGTATTAACTTGTATAATAGGAAGTAGCCTTACAAACTTTCCCCTTGATGTCATACAGGTTCTTCTTGGGTCCTGAACAATTGTCCTCTCTTAGATTGACAAGCCTTCTTCTCTCTAAAATAGCATGAAGTTATGGAAATGAGTGTGTGATTATTCTCATATCAAAAATCGCTAGTACAGAGAGTATGCTCTCTTAATAATTTATTCAGCAATTACCATATATAAGTCTCTACCATTTACAAGCTACCATCTACCCTTGAGACTAAAACATGAGTTCAATTTATAGGGAAATGGGGGTAGTTTCAATTCCATGAAGAGGGGGATGGATTCCTCTCATGAAAGGAATTGAGCTCAATATACCAAGGGATAAACTCCATGAGTGAAAGGATAGAGCTCATGAGTATAAGATAAAGCTCGAACTGAACAGACTTCCAGAAGCTTCCAGTTGGGAGAATAATCGTCCAACTGGGCTTCTAAAACTTATTTTTTCCTTTATTTGAATGTTTACAGGGGTCCGCAAGTTTTATAAGAAAAACGTGTGGGATGTGCCACATGCTATAGAGAAAATATTTTCAGATCCATAGGCAAGGACTAGGAAAAGTGCAGAGTTAGACGTTTTAGAGTTTTAATGAGCTTTTCACCAATTCCAAGACTTGGTTTAGGAACATTGGCATTTTTGACTTCTAAGGGAGCATAATATAGGTAGTGATGGACCTATATATATAGTCAAATGTCATGGTGACAAAATAACGTGTAACAAATTTCCCCCTAAAGTGCAAAGTCTTAGGTAGTTCTGAAGAGTGAAGTGCTTTAACTTTTCGATGATTGGATTGCGGACATACTGGTCGAAAACCTGTAAAAAAATTCAATGCAAACATATATATGTATATCATCACTGAGGTAGGCATTCCCATACTCAGATAAAAACTAAATACATGTTCTGGTACATAAATGATTTTAAAATTACATCAATAGCAGACACAACATGGACACAGCCATCTATCATAAATATTCTATTGTATCATGAATAATAAAAATCCTCATAGCCTAGATGGTGGAACTAGATCCAGGGTCTTGATTTCCACTTCTCGGACTAGTACGATTCTATCCATGAGATTGATTGTGTCAAAGTCAAACATGGTAGAAACCACTTGATTACTAGTCAATGATGTGAACTTTTAACAAGTGTGAAAGAGACCACCAATAATGACAATGGCTCTCAAAGGACTCAATACAAGCCACGAAGTGTGAATGAATGATTTGCAGTCGAACACTCCATGGAATCATTCGATCGAAGGTCAATGATGCAACCTATCATCGAAGGTGAGAAACTTGCTATTAGGGCATGCAGATCCCAAGGTATTGATAGGATTCTAGATCAAATTTCCATATGATGAGCTGTCATCAACAGAAAGCAACCCGTCTTAGGAAAGCCTATGACACGAAACCATTAGATCAAGTTTTGAAGAAATTTTTAGCAAGTACTGACTCAGGGATGGTCAATGCAAATGGAGACAAATTTTTGCAATGAATGGTTTATTTGAACTATCTCTTGAACACATAATGACACTGCATATGGTTTGGTAACAATTGACCTAAAGCTAATACCCAGAAACCGGCTGAAGAATTTCAATGTGGTTTGATTAACTGTTAGACAAAGGATTTTCCCAACCTAGGTACAAGTGTGACAAAAGTGTTGTGGTCAAGAGTGGTATACTATTTAAAACAAAGTGTGACAACTGAATTCATTTTCTCTCTTTTCCCCC
Organism: Pinus albicaulis; assembly: GCA_034641835.2. NCBI lineage: Eukaryota > Viridiplantae > Streptophyta > Pinopsida > Pinales > Pinaceae > Pinus > Pinus albicaulis. The sequence goes on along the minus strand of CM076570.1, from coordinate 1,105,487,254 downwards.
CACCATTACTAGCATGTACCTCTTTATTTTTGACAAGCTTGAGGAGGATAAAATTTGCTTGTTGTGTAAGCTCATCCTTTAGATGAGTCCAACTTAGTATTAAAATTGAACCCTAAGAAGGAGTGGTTCGTTCCTATTTGTAATTGACAAGTCCTTTACTGTTAAATTTTAATAAGTCCAGTATAGGTAAAACTCGGTGTTTTTCAATTTTAGGGAGTCAGAAGAAAAACATAAGAAAACTTTGTGGTTGTAATTTTTCATAAATTTAATCTCTCAAGCCCGAAAAAGGATAAAATAATACAAGAGAGAACTCTATTTACCATGATTAGTCAACGTATACATTCTTTGTAAATAGACCATTTCAGCTCGGAAAAGGGGTAAACTTATACTGAAAGGACGACTGTTAATTCCCTTTAACGAGTTCGAATAGTCAAGTACTCAGCGATCTTTTCATGTTTAGAGAGTCTGAAAAGGGCTTAAAAGAGAACTCCAAGGTTTCGCTTTTTTGTAATTTTCAAGAGCCAGAAAAGGTGATAAAAGTGTACTCATCATTAAAATAATTCTTTTCACCCAAAAAAACTATATTCTGCGCAAAAACTTGAAAGATTAAACATACCTATTTCCAATAAGTAAAAACATTGAGAATTTACTTTTTTAAAGTGGAAAATAAATAAAATACAATATTTTATTCATTCAAAAAATCTTATAAAAAGGAGTTTAACAAAGTCATTTTCACCTTTTGTCTTTAGAGTTGTAAATTGAGAGCTTTTGGTAGAAAACGTTCTAGAGCTGATAACGGGAGAACCGACCGCTCAAATCGAGATTCGTCAGAACCAGGTAATCCACAACACTATTCTCTTCATTTATGTCTGATTAAATTCTCTTTGGAGGCTTTAAAATAATTTTTTGAGGAGAAATTATGTTTAAAATTCCGCTCTCGGGGGTCCGCGGGTCATACATGTGTTACCTGCGGACCGAGATAATTTTCTCAAACGAAAATTATCGGGCTACCATGGTTTTCGTGTATAGCACATGAAGACGTACGCACTGTCTTTGCATGAAAAATACAGAGGTGCCGTGACCAAATGAAAATTGATAATTTCTCACAAAATGGTTAAAATTTCCCACTTTAAAAGTTTCTAATCCTCAAATGCGTCCATTTTCAAACTATTCCACAATGCTAGAGTGGAGAGAACGTGAGCATGAAGGTACAAATGATGCGGCTATGAATGATCAAGCCACAATGCATGCACTTAAAAATTATGGTTTATATAAATTTTGGGCAATTTAAGGTATGAGGGCACAAGTGGAACTGATGAGATGGCTAGTGAAAAAGTGGGATGTTCAAAACTAGTGCTTTATCATTGGTGATAATCGACTTGAAATTGAGCTCGAAGACATTTATTTTCTCACTAGATTATCCAAAATAGGAGAAAACATTTCTTTTTTTGGAGCTAGGCAGGGTGGCCTACTCGTTGCTAGTTACAAACAAGAGTTTTACAGTGATGAAGCAGATCCCAAAGTAATCGCATAGATATAAAGACTATCTTGCGACTTGATCTTGAAGTTATTTCATTCAAAGTAACCAGGTTGTGTGGAAGTGCAACTCCACATATAGCCACCAATTCTCAGATGCAGACTCTGGTGGAATGTTTCAGAGGCACCATTTTCAACTGGTGTGAAGGGGTATTGGCCAACATGAAAGGAAAACTGACTAGAGAAAAAAATGCGGAGTTGAAAAACTTTGGGTATGGCACCATACTGATTTATTTTTCTTTGGAGACGATTCCATTCCTCGCCCCTCAGCTTATTCCTATTGATCGTGGTGAACTTAGAGATCCTCGTATTGTACATTGGGTTGCACTGATAGCTCGCCATGGTGGTGACGGTAGTACAGTGGTTCGGTTTACTCCTACGTATTTTATGTGGCTGCAGAACCAAATATTTACAATTGAAGATTTCCCATATGCGGGTATAGATTTCAGAGGTGATCTTGAGATGTCCTTGCCTCCTGGGTCACAATGGGACGAATCAGGTAAGTGAATCATTTTGATGTGTTTTAACTCTAATTTTTATTTGATTTTTAATCATCCAATACTGATAGCAAAATTCTAAATATAGATGTTGGTCCACAACGGCTAGCTACACTTTGTTTCTTTGAAAGACGAAAAACAGAGCCTATAGCATAGCCACAGGACCAGGCAGCAGAAATCCTCACTGACATGGAACACAACCTAGAGAGGTTTACTATAGATATTCCTCAGACATTGACAGAAAATATTCCTCTGTCTCCAGAGACATGTTACTGGTGTTCCAAGCCAGTTTAGGAGATTCCTGCACAAGAGGGCACGTGCGATAGTCTACTACCATGATCATCACCATGGATATTGGATGATCATCATGGATTGACATATTTTGTTTTTTGTTACAACATATTTCAGATCATAAGGTGTTTTAAGCCTATAATCACAGAAAATGTAATATTTTTTGAAAACAAAAACTCCTATCTACGATATTACTACTTTCTCTTACTATATTGTTCAACATATATCGAATGTTGTTTTATTTTACTATTTTAATGTTGAAAATATCTATTTAAAGCACGATTAGCTAATGCATCAACCAATGTGTTTAAATTTCTTGAAATGTGTTGATATTCGATGTAATCAAATTGTCTTTCCAAGAGACGAACCTTCAAAAATAATCTTGATAACACTGGAGTTTTAATTTCCTATATGCTGTTTAAATTTAATAAAATGAGTTCTAAATCTAACCTAATGATAAAACGTCAAATACCAAATGAAATGGCATCAAATAATAACTCAATCACTGTGCTATATTCTGCAATATTTTTCGTTGTTTGACCAAGGCTTACCCCATGCATAGAAACTAACTCATCAGTAGGTGAATAGATAACCCAAGCTGTAGAAGAAATATTTTGTGTACTACAACTGGCACCATCAGAAAAACCAATGTATGTTTGAAGGGATGGTGACATCTGCAATATCAAGAGTAATCAAGATAAGCAGAGATAGTAGCAAAAACAAATTTAAACTAGGCACACCCATCTAATCTAAGGCACACTAACTAGAAAAATAACTAATATACAAGTGAGACCTTGACACAAGAATCAAGCATAATATCTTTTCAGATAAAGACCATTTCTGGACTTATCTAAAGAGACCCCTTCATAGTCATTCAATTCATAGGCCCCTTTGGCAAGCACTTTCTTGACAATGTAAGGACCATGCCACATTAGTTTGAATTTCCCATCACATAGCTTATCATTAACTTGATCATATACTAAGACTAGGTCACCTTCTGAAAAAACATGAGGTGTAACACTTCGATCATATTGAGCTTCAGTGCATATTTTATGAGCTTCGGCTACTAATTCAGTGGTGTGCTGAGTCTCATCTAATTGTGCTAAATACAAAAGGTGTTTTTCCTCTTCAGAGGTAGCTGGTAGTAACTCTATGGCTAATTGGAGTGACGATATTTCACATTCAATGGGTAACATAGCTTCTAAACTATAAACCATTTGAAAATGAGTGAACCCTGTAGCAGTTTTTGTTGAGGTTTGGTATGCCCATAGTGCTAAAAAAATCATGGTATGCCAATTCTATTTATGAGTTCCAATAATCTGTTTGATCATGGTGGTTAAAAATTTGTTAACAGCTTCAGCCTGAACGTTATCTTGCGAGCAATATGGAGTAGAATTATCATGGTGGAGGCCAAGTTGATCAAAAAGTTCGGTCATCATTGTACTTTGAAAATGACTCCCATGGTTAGTGATAATAGCTTGGGGTACACTGAAATGAGAAATCACATGATTGAATACAAACGTAGCTAAATTTTTTCCATCTACCACGAATGTAGGCATCGCCTCAGCCTATTTAGTAAAGTAATCTACGAAGAGAATAATATATCCATGTCCCCCGGCTAAGTGAGGGTTACATATGAAATCAATGCCCCATTTCAGAAAAGTACCGACAACAATTATGGGGTAAAGAGGAGTTGGTGGTGCATGCATCTTTCAATCAAATATTTGACAGTTGTGGCATTTTCGGACCACAAGAATGAAATTTTTGAATAATGATGGCTAAAAATAGCTAGCGCACAATATCTTTTGGGTTGTGGCATACCCAGACATATGACCACCACATTCTGCAGAGTGGAAGTCATTCAAAACCCTTTCAGCCTCTTCATGTGTTATGCAATGTCGAAAAATAGAATCCGCACCACGATATAAAATGTGTCTCCAACAATATTGTATTGCTGAGATTGGTAATGGATCTTTCGTCGATTTGAACGTGAAAGCTCAGGTTGAAAGGTTTGGGTTTGAAGATAAATGATGATATCTCCTTACCATGGATCTAATTTACTGATAAGAAAAAAAGATTCATCTACAATGGGATGCTCTACCATAGTTTTCGTTTCAATATTGGGAAAGTCACACATAAGTTTTGCAAACACCAGTGATTTATTTGATTTAGACTTTCCGAATTCCAAATCAAACTCTTGGTGGATAACAATCCATTTAGAGTATTTTCCCCTAAGTAATTGTTTTGTCAAAATGTACATCATTGGGTTGCAATTAGAAATTACAGTTGTCTTGCGTAACAGTATGTAATGAAGAAATTTTTGGATAGCTTGAACTGCTGCCAAGGCCAATTTCTCCACATGTGAATATTTAATTTCAGTTGTATTCAAATTCCTACATAGATAGTAAATCACATGCTCATTGTGAAATTCATCCTCTTAAACTAAAACCATTCTAACAATGGAATCAGAGGCTGTTAGGTATAAAAAGTAGTCCTGGTTGTAATTGGGTGGATGCAATAACATTGCATGGGTTAACACATGTTTTAAAGCATAAAAATATCGATCATAAATCTCATCCCAAATAAAAGAAACATTCTGTTTCAACAACCTGGTAAAACCTTTTGTTAAATCAGCATAGTTCAGGATAAATCTACACAGAAATTTTTCTTTCCCTTGCAAACTTTGGAGTTGGAGAAGTGTGGAAGGAGGAGGTAAATTTATGATGGCCTCAACCTTTGAGGGATCGACACGAATGCTAGCTTTGGAAACAAAGAATCCCATTAATCGTCCAGATTGCACACAAAAAACACACTTCTGCGGATTCAAACGAAACCTATAATGCCTACATCTCATAAAAATTGCACCTAAATGAGTAGGATGATCTTCCTTGTGCAATGAGTGAGTAGGTAAATCATCAAGATAAGGTTGCACAATGTGCTTGATATCATGAAAAGCGTAAGGCATTTCCCTTTGAAAATTTGCACCAGCATTCTTTAATCCTAAAGGTAATTTACAATAAGCAAATGTTCCTCAAGGACAAATGAACGTCGTTTTTGGTTGATCAGCAGGGAGTATGTTTATTTGATTATATCCATAAAATCCATCCATGAATGAAAACATCTCATTTCCGACACAATCATCAATTATTTGGTCGATATAAGGGGTAGGACAATTGTCCTTTGCACAGGATTTATTAATATCCCTATAATCGATATATACTCATGTAGTCCCTTGTTTTTTGGTAACAAGAACTATATTAGATACCCAATATGTTAATGGGATTGGATAAATAAATCCTTCTCGTAATATTTCAACTTCAGCTTTAATAGTAGCAACGTTTCTTGGATGTATCGTAGGTAATAGTCGTCTAATAGGCTTTGCATCCGGGTATGTATTTATTTCATGACAGACAATTTTTGGATCAATTCCTAGCATTTCTTCATAGGACCAGGCAAATATGTCGCATAATTCTTGAAATAGGGCTTTATATGTATTAATTTCGTCAATCATGCAAGAAGATCCTATATGAATGTTTTCAAAAACTCCAGGTTTAACTGATATGTCAATAGGAACAATTGTATAAATGTTTCCCAAATTAATCTCAGAATCCGAATTTGTAATCGTGATTAGATTCTGTGGTTCCTTGACATAATCAATTGTGAAAATAGATGAAAAATATTTTTCATATCAATCATGTCTAGGTAAAAACGAAGATCTATGATGTAGATCATCCCAGGGTAATTCATCCAAAAATTCATGAATACTCTCATCAGTATAAAACACTTGTTGGAAAGGATCATAAATAGATGTCAAGGCTGAGCTTGATAGTGGAGAAGATTCTTCGGTGACCAGATTCATTGGATCAAGATTAGTTGAAGGTGTGTTAGAAAATCACTGTAGTGTTCTACATGCTATCTCAATAGGACTCAAAGGCATCTCGCCATTGAAAGAATCCATTTCTGACTCTTAAGGCACTATCCAAGGATCATCAAATGGAATAGTGCTTGATGAAATCATATTGATGTTACAAATGGCACACGGTATGTTGGGTGGAGGCATAGAAAAAGATATCATTAAAGCAGAGTCCTTTACTAAACCTACCCCAACATCTTCATAAGGAATAGTCGATTTTCCAACATCTTGAATACTATCTGTAGAAGCTAGGTCAAACGAATAATATGACAGCTAATCGATTTTCACAATATTTCCTTTATGAGGAAATATGATTAACCGAAAGACAGAAGACATGACAGTAGTCATGGCATAAGACCAACTTTGACCCAGAAGAAGGTTGTAATCCAGAGGGGCATCAACTACTTCCACATCTAGACTAACAGTTTTACCTTCGACCTCTATAGGTAGATCCTGTAAAATTCCATACAGATGGAATCCTCTTCCATAAAAAGCTTTAAGGATTGTTGGAGATTTTCTGATCATTGGAGAACCAAGAATTTTCCAACAGTTTAATGACATAATGCACGTGGATGCCCCCTCATCAATTACAATATGAAAAATTCGTCTGTTTTTTATTAATACTGGAATTTGAAAATCCATCTGATGAGGGAGTCTCGGTGTAAAATTTTCTAAATCGAAGACGATAAGGTTAGAATCCTAAGGATGTATAGCTCTAATAGCTGACAAAATTAGTTTCCTTTGTCTTGGACATGATTGCATCACTTCGAAGGCCGACACTGCTAAAGGGGAAATCGCCAAGTCTTCAACAATGTTGTTGTTCTGAGCAACTCTCGCATGTGGATTGAAAGTTGATTTCAAAAGTACACCTTTAGCAGGTGGATTAATTACTAGATCAGGATTAGGTTTCTTGATATGAAGAGGATCAGAAACCAAAGGATATGTAGCTGGTGTTGAATTATAATTTTCTACTTCTTTACCAGTAACAATATTTTTACTTCCATAGTCTTGCGATCGTGTCACAACCATAACCTCAGGCATCGTTAAAATATCTTCTGATGAGTGTGAAGAAGATCCTACCATTTTTCTATCTTGAGTAGGAAAAGGATCCTTCAAGACAGTGGGTGTGGGTGAACCTTTGACAAATTTAGAAACCTCAGATCGATGCGAGCACTCTTTAGTAAAGTGATCCTCATCGCAGATAAGACAAGGATAACGAAGTTTTCTTTTATTATCAGATGGTTCAGTTTTTATGGTTTTCTCCTTGGGAGATGAAGTCTGTTTGCTTTTATTCTTACCTTTATTCTTATTACTATTTTTGGATTTAGTTGCAGAAGAATCTACAACGTGAATGTCGGCAGAAGTTTCAAGTGAAGAATCTTGTTTCGGTGAATCAGGTAAAGTTATTATAGGAGAAGTAGTTTTTGAGGACTTCTTCTTACTTTTATTTGTGTTAACTAAACCAATTACACCATCTACAGCATGAGACCTTGAAGGAGTTGTAGTTATTTGACGAGGACGTGGTAAATCATGATTTGTTTTGTACAACGTACCAAACTGTGTATACACAAGGTCTAAATACTGAACTTGAGCAATGACCTGTTCCTCAGTAAAAACTCCCCCCTTAGCCACATCTTCAGTGATCTTTGGAAGTAATGATTTGATGAACCATGCAGCCAAGATATGATCTGGAATAAAAACTTTCACCGAATGTCTTCTACGTTTCCATTCATGTATGTGATCAGATATGTATGCAGACATAGCATTAGGGGAATTCTGCGGTCGAAAATGGGCCTCCTAAGGAAAATGTAGAATCAAAATTCAGTTTATGAGAAACAATCACATTTTAGGCGATGACATCATCCCTAATGGTTGAAGTGGCATTGCTTGAGTTAAAGGTACTTACTTGTCACATTTTCAATGGTGGATAAAAACTCATGGTTGACCATGGTAGTGCTCTAAGTACTTTTAAAGTCAAAGTAAAGTACTCATAATAAATGTCATTTCACACTTTTTGAATAAAAATATATTATTGTCATTCCATATTTCTTGAAATAAACAATGCATATCCCTATACATTTATTATATTACATTATCTTTATATAGTATATTAATTACATGCTATTATACAATTTAAATAATACACATTTTAATTAATAGAATATAATATAATTAAAAATTTATAAATTTATATTTATATTTTATTTTAAGTTATTTAAGTACAAAGGACAAATGCATTAGTTGTTCAATGATAATGGATTTTTCTTGAAAATCTCATTCTTATTTATAGTCACATCAATAAAAAAAATTTATTAATTTTATTTTGGTACAACTTTTGAATTGAATTTAACTATGGTTACATGGATTGTGGTGCAAAAAATGAATTGAAAATTCATAAATATTATTTTATTGCTTTAGCTATTATTTTATTATTTTCTTAGGAGGCCCGTTTTAGACCTCAAAATTCCCCTAATTATTGTTTTAGTGAAGTCAATAATTTATTGCCATTATCGTATCTGAATGGCAACTAAAAATGTGTTAAAAAAGAAGTTTCTAAAGCATTGAAATTGTTGAATGAGCCAAGTGGTAATTCAATGTACCATTTTGAAGCTAAACCTATCAGTGTTCTCTGAAATAGTGGTAATCGAATAGAATCACCAATCAAAGAGTTGGATGCACACCAGATGTGGTAAGTCATGACATGGTTCGAGGGGTCCTCTCCTGATTCCCCTTCAAATTTAAGGATTTCACTGGGAAGCTTATTTGGTATTGGTGGCCAATATGGAAGACAATAAATGGGATTATTCATTAGGCGTGTCAGATAAGGTAAATCCAAAGTTTATATGAATGGCAACCGACGGTTATGGTCCTAAGAAAATTGATAACCTTGTGGAACTATACCAGTACTAGGAGGAGGATATCTAGGATATCCTAGAATAGCATGTCCATTTGGAATTGGAACACCTCCCGGATAACTAGGATTAGCCAGACCATATTGGGGTTGAGATGGTATCTAATACATGTAACCGGGGTATGAATGATGTTGGTACATTGGATTTTGTGATACAGGTCCATATTTATACTGCCCTTGATATGGTTGATAAACAAACTGAGGTTGGCTTGTTATAATTGTACTTGTAATAGGTGGTCTCGTAGGAATCTGAACAGTAGTCAGAATAGTGGGTCCAGGTTACAGTGCAGAAACTACAGGGATTTTTTGTGATACTTGAGGGTCTGTAGAAATAGGGGCTGCAGAAACTCCAGGAATAGGTGTGGTAGCTTGAAAAGAAGTTGGTGTAGTAGTTTGAGGTGGAGATCTAGGTGTACTCGGACCAGGCTGCTGAACTGTACCAGATGCAGGTACTTGAATCGTAGGTTGAATAAGATGGACATGTTGTTGGTTTTGATTGTAGCCCATTGGATGACCAGGTTGATAATAGGGTACTTGCAAATTAGTTTGAAAATTCTATTGAACTTGGGATGGGTCCCACACCGTGTTTACTCCAGGACATGAAGGTCCCATTGAAGGTTGTGTTGTAAGAAGGACCATAACTAGGTTGATAATTTGGAACATATGCTTGATAATTAGCACAATAATTCCCACCTCCTTGAAAAAATTGTTGTTTTGAGTAAAACTATGGCCTTAAAAGAGGTTGTTGTCCTTGGGAGGACGATTGCCCTGGTGTAGGGTATTGTCCTTGAAGAGGCTGCAGACCCTGAGTTGGGTACTGTCCTTGAGGTTGATATTGTCCTTGAGGTATGTACTGACCTTGAGGTTTCCCCCCAGGCAGTAAATTACTTCCTTGAGGATTCTCCCAAGGCACTAAATTACTAGCTTAAGGGTTAGGGTTAGGAATGTTTCCAAACATAATGTAAATGTGTTCCACACTCAAATTCTCGGTATGTGATTCATTTGGACCAGATGATGGTATATGCTTGTTGGGAGAAGGAGTTACTCCTAAGAAAGTACCAAAAAGTGACAGGTATCCTACCAGAACACACAGACCACCATACAAATATGATTCTAGTGATGCAAAAAACATGGATGACTCACCAAACATGTTTAATGGAGGTCTGTAACCTCTTGGTATGGCGTAAAAAGGAATTCGGGGTGGCAAATAGTTTAGACCAGTATTGTGTATAAAGTCAGTTAACTGAGAATACCAAGGATATTGCTTGAAAGGGATATAGTAAATCGCTTCACTTGGCCTAAGATCTAAAGAGCCATGATTTGAAGCAAGAACAACTTCTTCTTCCGTGTCAGTAACTTCCTCAATACTAATGAGACCAGGAGGAAGATTTTTAGTGATACGATACTTCACTCTGGGTGAATCAGGATGATGAGGGGTTCGAGTAATGAAATCAAAAGCAGTATCAGATATAGTAGGTTCAGTTTCTGGTTCAGAAATTTTAGGATTAACGGCTAATAATTCACTAATTGTAGAAACAAGTTCAACTAGTTCAGAAATTGAAACTCTTCTTTTTGTATTCTCTGATGTTTGACATTGATCTACTTCATATTCAAGATGAATAATTATTGATGTTTCTTCATGTTCAGTTGATCCAGTCCCTGATTTTTTTCCTTTCTCAAATTTGAATTTTTCTAATTGGCTTGGTGTGTACTCATGGGGTTTCCCTTGCATTCTACATGATTGTCTAGGTAATTCAGCCACGATTAAAAAATTTTAACACACGAAATCAAAGAAAATTTCAACAAAATGTCCTAAAGTCTCTAAGGAAACAATCAAATTGATCACACGCCTACAAAATCTAAGAGATCAATCCACACACAAATAGTACATTCCCACACTAAAAACACTAGTTGGTAATGATATCCAACATCGTAGTATTTTAATGCAGAAATGGTGGTTGGAATAGTTACCCCGATAGCCTGCTTAATGAAACAGTCTGGTGCAAGTTTCTGCACTTAAACCATCTTGAAGTGAAGAGAACCCTCTGGAAAGTCCAAGTGAGTCTAGTCGACGTCTGCTCTAGGTACAGTGTGACCCTCCCTCCACCATCACCTTCGGAAAGAACCCTAAATTTTATAGTCACTAAGGTCTCCAATGGGAACAAATATACCTAGGGGAACAGTCTACGATCCGAAATACACACAAGGGCAGAGTAACTAGCTCAATCCCCTTGAAGGCTCCTTGATATAATCCAAGGTTTACCGATAAGTGACCCCAGGCTCCTCGACAATGATCTATCCGAGGTTTACCATTTTTAATATGTGCACATCTGTTATCTTTCCCAATGAGATAGGTACGATTACCTCACTGGTTCAGACATGATCTCATGCCTGACTCTTTTAAGAAGAGCTTCCCAGAGCATACATGCTACAATTTGATTTTTCCTACCGCAAGATTTCTACTTGTTTGTTTTAACTATCTTGGAATGTTAATTAAAACCTATTCCAAGACACTAGCCTAAGCTATGTTGGTGAAAAGATCCCTAGAAAATGTAAAAATATCTATATTGATTTTAATTAAAACGTTGTTTTTAATTTGGCTATTTCTTAAGACAAAAGGTATGGAAGTGAAACTTTAATGATGTCTTAATGACTTGACTCAAAAATATGCTAAATGTATCTATATGAAAGTGAAACTCTTTTATTTTCAATGAAACCTATTTAAAGGAAATATTTGAGAGATTTAGATAACTTTCAAAGCACCAATTCTTTCTCTTATAAACAAAAATCTTTGAAAAGAAGACGATTTCTTTTAGAACTCAATTTCATTCAATGATCAATTACTCATTCAAAATGAAATCCTTAATCATATCAAAACACTACAAATCATTAAACAAACTCTTTCCATAAGAAAACCTTATCAAAAACTCCTAAAAACATAAAATTCAAAATCAAAAGAAAGACTCTAAGTTTGAACTCGTATCTAGAAAGTTTTGAGAATGTTTTGTTTAGTTTGTGATCAAACCAAGAATAATTTCTGCTTATCTCAGAAAAAATAAAAACATCCCACAATGGTTTAATGTGACTTTTGGCTCTTATCAAGCTTAAAACTCTTATAATTTTGCAAATGAAAATGAAACTCAATTTTCATAAAAGCAAGGGTTGCAACAAGTTCAATGACTCAGCAAGAAAACAACATCATACTAGTAAGCTAAGGTAAATGATGGTTTTTGATATAGAGAAGTAAGAAATTAGGGCAAACACTCACTTCTAGAAAATCAGATGAAAAAAACCACTCAGACACAAGAATTACTTAAAGAAATTCACATATAAGACTTTGACAGTCAAGAGAAGTTGGGGCAAAAACAGAGAATCTTGTAATATTGCTCCTGAAAAGAGAATTCTTAATTTTTCTAAAATTTTCCTCAAGTCTGCAGGTTTCAATGGAGAACAGTGTGGTACCGCACTATTCTAAACTAAAAATTGTGGAGGCTACCACACTGTCTTTAAATAAAAACTGCGGAGGCCAAGAAACACACAGAAAAAAATAAAAATTCAGATTTACTTTTCAGGGATTTTGGTAAGTTATCTACCTAACCGAGTTTTAGACTAATAAAAATCTAAAAATCAAACTGAAAAGTAAAAAGAGAAACTAAGTTCTAATCCCCAGTGGAGTCACAAGTTTGTTATACGGATAAATCCTTCTTGCGGACAAGAATGATCTACCTAGTATCCTAAGGATATCTAGAAACAAACAACCAAATGAAAACCATTTTCTCTAGCTCATTTGTGATTCATAATTATTAATAACAAAGTATGAGGACGTGCCCCTACCTGAAGTCCAATGCTTGCTGAAATATTCTATCCAATTGCTCCAAAAGAGGTCACTTCAACATGTGAAACCTACAATGAAAGACAGATAAAAGGATTAAAAGCACCTGCAAGATATAATAATTGAGAAAACACTAATCTATCTCAGTGATCAAGGAATCTAAGAAATGAATTAATAAAATAGATACATGAACAATTCAATGAGAAAATGGAATCCATTTGTATTAACTTGTAGAATAATGAGTAACCTTACAACCTTTCGCCTTGATGTCATACAGGTTCTTCCGAGGTCCTGAACAATCATCCTCTCTCATATTGACAAGCCTTCTTCTCTCTGAACTAGCATGAAGTTATGGACATGAGTCTGTGATCATTCTCATATAAAAAATGGCTAGTATAGAGAGTATTCTCTCTTAAGAATTTCTTCAGCAATTACCACATATATGTCTCTACCATTTACAAGCTACCATCTACCCTTGAGACTGAAACATGAGCTCAATTTATAGGGAAATGGTGGTAGTTTCAGTGCCATGAAGAGGGGGATGGATTCCTCTTATAAAGGGATTTTAGCTCCATATACTAAGGGATAAACTCCATGAGTGAAGGGACAGAGCTCATGATTATAGGATAAAGCTCAAACTGAATGCACTTCTATAAGCTTCAAGTTGGGAGCATATTAATCCAGCTGGGCTTTTAGAACTTAATTTTTCCTTTATTTGAATATTTACGGGAGTCGCAGGTTTTATAAACAAAACGTGCGGGATGTGTCGCAAGCTATAGAGAAAATATCTGTGGATCTGCAGGCAAGGGCTAGGAAAAGTGCGGAGTTAGACTTTTTAGGGTTTTAATGAGATTTTCTCCAATTCCAAGACTTGGTTTAGGAACATTGGGGTTCTTTACTTCTAAGGGAGCATAATATAGGTAGTAATAGACCTATATAGATAGTCAAATGTCCAGGTGACAAAATAACATGTAACAGAAGGTTGTGGGAGAATTCTTCAACCCAAAAGGCATGAACAACCATTTGAAGAGGCCCTCGTCAGATTTGAAGGCAATCTTCTGCATATCAGAGGGTTCAATTGGTACTCGGTGATACCCTGACATCATGTCCATATTGCTGAAATATATCCCCCCCCTGAGATATTCTAGGAGGTCATCGATCCATGTGATTAACCTATTCCAGTCTGTGATCTTGTTCAACACCCGATAGTCATTACAGAGTCTCCATGTGCCATATTTCCTTGGCACCAACAAGATCAAGCTCCCACAGGACGAGGAACTTTGCTCGATGTGCCCTTTATACAACAACGTTTGGATCTACCTCTTCATTTGATAATTCTCCAAAATAGTGTGTCGATAGATCGACCTATTAGGCAGTAGCGCGCTAAGGGTCAGATCAATGGAGTGATTGAACTGAGAGTGTAGAGGAACCCCTGTGGGTGAGGAGAAAATGTCCTGGTATTCCTCCACGACATTTTCCATCTGTTGTTGTCATGCTAGGATGCCCTGTTTGGAGGTAGCGACCACAATATTATTCTTTCTTTATGGGTGAATCATAGTGAAAAAAAAAAATCCTAGTTTGGGAAATAATCTTACTGCATTGCTTGCCATTAATCAAAGAGATGGAAGAATGGAGTACTACCTTTGGTATCATGTACAACTTATTTCCCAAAGTAATAATAACAAAATGAGGCCTAGACTCATACACAACATGTTTCTTCCACAAGTATGGTTGGCCCAATAATACATCATAAACTTCAACATGAGAAATATCACACAATACCTCATCCGTGAAGGGCTTGATGTTGTAGGGAAGGAAACATTATTGGATGACATGAAGATCTCTTCCTTGGTGAAGCCTTCTGATGGTATATGGCTACGGGTGTACTGTGGTCGATAGGTCGAGCCACTTCATGACCTCTCCTGAAATGAGGATCTTTTGGCTTCCACAATTGAAAATGAATTGCAGTGGAGAACCCATCACCCAAATCCGAGAATGGAAGAGGTGCAACCCATCCTCTGGATCATCAGGTTCCTCCTTCTGGATCTTGGTGGTGGAAACAATGGCATTGGGTTCTGCATCAATGATTTTCTTCCCTTTGTAATTTCCCTTGTTCGATTCTGACTCAGGATCAGAACATGCATATGATTCGGATGCCTTCATCTCGGCCAGTAGAAACTATTTGGCTCGACACTCACTTGTGTTGTAAGTGGAATTTTATGAAATTCACACCACTTCCTTGTGTCCTTCTTTGGGTTTGTGGTGTTTTTCTTCACTTGTTGCTTTAGCGCGTTGTCCCGAGTCACCCCACTTTGGATTTACCCCTTGTTTTGTGTTTTGGGGGCAGCTTTCCGTGGCTTCATATTTGTGGATCCAAAGTCTCACTTCTCCTGCTTAAATTTCTGCTCAATATTGGTGTTATCACTCAGTAATATCTCAAGGCTAAAGAAATAAATCACCGAGGTAACCACAAACCTACATTTGAGATTAGGATCTAGCCTTCCTAATGCTTAGAGAGGGCTCTCTCTTAATGATTTAAATTTTTTGTTTTAATTGATTTTAGGCTAGTTAATAAGTAAAAAATTGGTTTAGTTTGATTTTTATTTGTTGGTGGAATTACTAATTTAGATGGATAGGTGTCTGTGTATTTTCCATTGGGCTATGGAGTCAAAATATCAAGAATATAGGACATAATCAAGTTCTAAAGGAAGTTTTTACAGGGCAAGGTGGCTTAGCAAAATCAGATCTTAAAGGCTGAATGGTGAAGTGGTTTTCAATCGGGATCAAGGAGCAGTTAAGGATTCCTTAAACCAGATAATGAAGGAAGGTGAAAGGGGTCAATCGGGATGAGAGAGAAATTAAGGATTCTCAGATCAAGATATTAGAATAAGACATTAAAATAAAAAACAATTCAGAACATAGTTTATTTAAACAAATTCTGCAATAATATTCCTGTTATAACATTTAAATTTGGAAAACATGGAAGTTTATGGAATACTTAAGGAAAAACATGAAAAATTGAAATATACTTCACTGAAGTGGCTCAACACACGAATCCTATAATGAAATGTTTTTATTACTTGTCCTATCTGTTGACTTAAAAATTGTACAATAAAACCTCAGGTATTTAGATCAATTACAAATATCAAAATGTTCAGGAATCGACACTCAATACTTCGAATTGCTGAAGTATTTATACAAACTTTAGAAAATATCCTATTAACTAATTAGGATTTATTATAGGAAATAAAAATCTAGATGCAATAAGAAGTGACACCTTTATAACTAACTGAAAGATGTCCTTGTTTTATTTGATTCTTGTTATTTGTTTTTTTATTTCATGCTGGCTTGTCTCTCACGTTGTCTTCTTCCTATGTATGTCATCTGTTTACTCTTTCACCTGTAGTAAATCATATTGATTTTCTTGTGTTTCTGTATTTTTAGTGAAAATGGATTTTATTAAAATATCATTGGTAACTTCATGTAAAATATGTCCTAGAGAATTACTTTGAGTAAACTTTGTTGTTGCTTATGTAAATGTTTTCATCTCTGTTTTAACCGTTACTATCTGTGTAAATTGTCTCTTTATGCTTTGTTGCTATATATAATCTTCTGTTGAGGAAAACCATTCGAATTCATAACTTGAGATTTTTTGGAATAAACAAGTTTGGAACTAGTATGACATTGTTTATTGAGTGTCATGGTCATTGTTTAAATACCTGCCAAAATAAAACAATAGTTAATAGAATACAGGTTTGCAGAGAGGGGATAATGGCTTCAGGGAATGGGGAAGTTTGTGAAATGAGTCTGAACTGTAGTGGGGTTTCAATTCTATTTAGAAATGGCTTTTTATTTTTTCATTTCAAACGGAGACAAGAAAATAAATGGAAATAGCACAGTCTCATATTTCAAAAATTATATGGTTTCTCGCAAGATGCAGGAGTGGTTTTATGAATGCTCTAACACATGGTTTGAAAGTGGTTTAATGGTTTGGGTTCGGGGGGTTGCGATAGCACAAGGTGATGCCACGTGACAGGGGGGTGGTGGTGCGAAACCACCCATTTTGCAACCTCCCTTGGCGTTAATCTTTGGAATGTTAGGGAATGCGAAAGGGCGTGTGAGCCGTTGGATCTGAAAACGGAGATCAGACAGTTGACAAATTGTTGGGGTTTCAAATATGTGGGACTTGGGTTATATACACAAAGGGGTATAATGGGTTGATATATATATCTGAGTGGTTAGGGGATACAAAGCAGAAAGGTTAGCATGTAATGGGGGGATTAATGAATATATAAAGATGGATTTAATATGAAATATATACTCTGGGAAATATATTTAACGGGGGCTAATATAATATGATATCGAGGGTTTTAGTAAATATATGAACTGGGAATGTTAATCCAATTGGGAGAGACTGATATATATTTAACACTTTAAACTATGGGAGAAATTGGGTTTTGAGGTTTTATTGGAAAAATTGTGGAATTTGTCAAGAGGAAGGGAATTTAGTGATGGGAATGGGTTTTTAACTAAGTGAAGGGTTTTTTAAAAAGGGGGAATGGTTATAATAATGGGAAGGGGATATTAGTATAAGGGAAAGGGATTTCTACCAAAGGAAATGTCTTCCAAGATTGGAAATAGGGTTTCTAGCAAGAGGAATGTGTTAGACGAATATTAGTAACAAGGGATAAACCAAACGATGCTTTCCATAACTGATGAAAGTATTCTACCTACCCTTTTTATTCTAACATTTTTATTTCCTTTATTGGGTGCATTTGAGCTTGCTAACCCTTTTATTTTATTTTTAAAAGTAAACTAACCTATTTCTAACCTTATATCATCTAATGGCTCAGATATCTACCTAACTACTAATCAGCCAAGATTAAATGGTTTGGCCAGATATTTATTCACTAACTATCATGACATGAAATTTAAAAACATGAATGAATGAAGATTAAACTGTATGATTCATCATGAATTGTGGCATTTTGGACAAGCTTCACATAATTTTTATTTACGAAAGTGAATTAAACTAAAGGTAGTGCCATTTGAATGTGCAACACTTTTAGGATCTATTTTTGTTTCTTTTTGTGGGGTTCATATTTCTAATCCTTTTTTAGTATTCTTTCTTTTGTTCCTTTGATTTTTCTTTTAGGACATACCCTCTTTTCATTTTTTAATATGGGAAAACATTTGTAGGAAACAAATGTATGTACAATATTACAAGGTTAAAAATAACCAATTCAAAATTATGATCCCTATTATTTATAGGATCCAAACACTTGGCATCATAACGACATGTCGTGCTAAGCGAGGTAATGTCGAGGAACTCCATTTCCTCCTAAATGTTTAT
Organism: Pinus albicaulis; assembly: GCA_034641835.2. Lineage (NCBI taxonomy): Eukaryota > Viridiplantae > Streptophyta > Pinopsida > Pinales > Pinaceae > Pinus > Pinus albicaulis. The sequence goes on along the minus strand of CM076570.1, from coordinate 1,105,468,921 downwards.
GTGAAAACAACTGTAGTAATTGACCACCAAGTGTTTCTATGAATCTTTAATACCCAAATTTATGTGCAGGGTATGGAATAAATTCGTCAGCTCATGCACATCTTTCTCCCTTTGCTTCCACAGCATGGTCCATTGGATGTACTTGTCCTCATAGCTCCCCACGGGGTACTATTATTAGTTGACCATCTCGGAATGAATTCTAAGTGGTTGTGGCTGAAAAAATTGAGGTTTCTTCCTCATCCCTCTATTCACATTAGGTTTCCCACCAATATTTGAAATGGGGTGTTATGAAACCATCTCCAAAAATAGAAGAAAAGAGATATCAACGCCTTATAAATAAGCCACTTCGAGGGAGAAAACTTATTTACATTGCATAAATGAACAATTATTGGATGATACAAATGAAAAAACCTCCTTATATATATAGGAGTCCATGGGGTCACAATATAATCCTAGCTGACCTAAAAATAATAATGTAAGGGCACAATAATAGCAATATTGGGGTTACAAGGGTACAACAATAACAATAAGGGAGCTATACTAACAACAATAAGGGACTACACTAGTAATACAATGACCTAACATGCCCCTCTCCTTCAATAAAGTGTTGTCCTCAAAGCTTGAGTATCTCTGGGTGCTTCTGTATAAAATTCTCATCCTCCGATGTAGAATCTTCAGTGGGTAAGTTCTCCCACTTGATGAGATACTCTAAAATTGATCAATTTCGTAGCTGTCGAGTTATTGTTTCTGTGACTGCTTCAAGTTCCAATATGATTTATCCTTCCTCATAAAGTTCTAGAAATATTGTTTGAACTGGAAGTTTTTCACCTATAACCTTCTTTAAGCATGAAACATGGAAAACTGGATGCACTTGTGAAGAATCAAGAAGCTCCAATTTGTATGCCATAATACCAATATTTTGCAACACCTTGTAAGGACCATAGTACTTTGGCAATAGTTTATTATCCTTCTTAGCTTGCTTGAGGGACATTTTCTTGTATGGTTGTAGCCAAAAAGATACCCACTCTCCTACATCAAAACTTCTCTCGCTGTGATGTTGATCTGCCTGTTGTTTCATTCGATTTTGTACCAAATTTAGGTTATCCTTTAAAGAGTTGGATAACTTCTTGTTGATGCTCGATGTGATCTTCCACTGCTTGAACCTTAGAATTTTCTCTTAAATATGATGTGATGGATGTGGATGATAGCCATAAAGTGCCATAAATGGGGGCATTTTTGCTGCAGTATGGAAGGAAGTGTTATACCACCATTCAACGAGAGGTAACCACTTGACCCATTGTGTTTCTTTATCAGATAAAAAACAACGAAGATATCCTTCCAAACATTTATTCACTATCTCAGTTTGACCATTAGATTGATGATGATAATATGAGCTATGGGTTAGTTGAGTACCCAAACAAGAAAATAATTTCGTCCAAAAATTTCTAGTAAAAATGGGATCTCTGTCGCTTACAATAATCTTTTGTTTTCCATGTAATTTTTAATTTTTTTCCATAAATGTCGTAATAAATATACTTTCTTTAAATGGATAAAATAATGCAGAAAAGTGTTAATACTTTGTAAGTCTATCAACTACCACCATGATGACACTTTTCTTCGGACATAGGTAAACATGTGATAAAATCCATTGCAATCTCCTCCCAACATCGAATTGGAATGGATAAAGGTTGTAGAATACCTAGGGTATTAATTGTCTCAACTTTATTTTGCTGGAAAACCAAACATTCCACCACAAGATTTTGAATATCAGATTTAAGGTCATCCCAAAAAAATTCTTTCTTCACCCTATGGTAAGTTTTAAAAATCTTGAGTGTCCTCCTAAAGGAGAAGTGTGCAATTCCAAAAGAATATTTTGTTTTAGTTTTGAATTCTTACAAATATATAAGCGACCTTTGTACCATAAGGAATCATTTTTCCAACTAAATGTATCAGATGGACTAGGATCTTGCTGAAACTTTTGAATGAGTGTCCACACTTCTTCTTCCTTCTTCCATTCATCTCTTGTTTCGGTTATCCAATCTGGTTGGATAATAGAAATGGAAAAAAGCAATGCTTCCACCTCTTCATTATTTCTTGAGAGTGCATCTGCAATAAAATTTAGCTTCCCTTTTTTTTAGATGTTATCAAACTCATAACCCAACATCTTTGTGACCCATTTTTTCTCCTCTTCTGAAGATAGTCTTTGTTCCAAAAAGTGTTTAAGACTATCATGATCAATTTTTACCTTGCAGTGTCTTCCCATTAGGTAAGGTCGTCATTTCTTTAGTGCATGTAGTATTGCTAACATTTCCTTCTCATAAATATCTTTCTATAAATACTTAACTTTGATTGGACAACTTTCAAAAGTAATGGGTCTTCCTTCTTGGCTTAAAACAACACCAATTCCATTTCCTAAGGCATCACATTCCACAATAAAGGTTTTTGTGAATTCTGGCATAGCTAAAGCCGGTGCTAGACACATTGCCTCTTTAAGATGTTCAAAGGCCTTATTTGCTTCAGGAGTCCATGAAAATGCATCTTTCTTCAATAATATTTTTAGAGGTGCTTCTATTCTCCCATAATTCTTAAGACACATGTGATAATAACTGGTTAACCCGATAAATCCTTGCAACTGCTATGGTTGTGGGGACTTTCCATTTCTTAATGGCTTCAATTTTCTTAGGCTATACCTTAACACCCTTGTGAGATACACTATGACCCAGATATTCCACCTCTTGTACTCCAAAGAAACATTTGGATGTTTTTTCATATAATTGTTTCTTCTCCAATAGTTTGATCACCCTCTCAACATGTTGAACATGATCATTCCAAGACTTGTTGTAGATTAGTATATCATCAAAAAATAATAGCACAATTTTTCTGAGGAAGGGTTTGAAAATGGAATTCATCAATCCTTGAAATGTAGAAGGTACATTTGTAAGGCCAAAAGACATGACCAAAAAGTCATAATGACCCTCATGAGTTTGAAATGTCGTTTTCAAAATATCTTAAGTCTTCATTCTCATTTGATGATATCCTGAACAAATATCAAACTTTGTAAAATAAATTGCTCCATGTAATTCATCCAAGAATTCATCAATCACATGAATGGGAAATTTATATTTAATAGTAAGCTTATTGATCTCCCTATAATCCGGACACATGCACAATGATCCATCCTTCTTGTGCACCAATACTACTGGAGCAAAGAAAGAACTTTGAATAGGTTGAATTATACCAGCCTCTAACATTTCTACAATCATACGTTCAATTTCTCTCTTTCGGACATAAGGATATCTATAAGGCCTGATGTTTGGATGAACACTTCCTGGAATCAAATGAATAGCGTGATCATGATCACTAATAGGTGGGCGTCCTTTGGGAGTTTCAAACACCTTGGAATGATTGTACAAGTCTTTTTGGAGATTTGGAGAAATAGATGATTTTGATATTGGAAATTCTAGTGAGTCTAATTGTGCAATTACTCCTCATTGTTATTTCTTCAGAAGCTTTGTCATGACATTAGAGCTTATTATATTTCTAGAATTTCCTGTGATACCCCGTAATTTGACTTTCTTTCCTTCTGAAAAAAATTTCAAGAAAATTTCTTGAAAACCAAAAGCTACCGTCCCCAAAGATTGTAACCATTGTACTCTAGTACAACATCAACACCTCCCATTGGAATGGAAAAAATTGGACTATTTAATACATATTCCCCTATGGTTAGCTTGATATTATGGCATTTTCAAGAGAAATTTATAGTTCCTCCATTTGCAACCATCACTTGACATTCTGGTGTTGGGTATAGGAAAAAAATGAATTCCTTGGCTACCTTACAATGAACAGAATTATGGGTACTACCGGAATCAATCAACACTATTACATTTTTCTTCTTGATATGTCTTTCTATCTTGAGAGTTTAAGGAGTGGTAATTCCTACCAGTGCATTACACGATATGGTCAAACTCATTTCTTCCTCCTCTAGGGTTGGTTCCTGGTGTATATCCTCTTCTTTTGAAGTTTCTTGTTCATTTTCTTCCTCCTCTTCACAATCTATGTAAAATTATTTATTCTCAGCACACTTATGACCTTTAGTGTATTTGCTATCACAATTGTAGAAAATCCATTTTTCTCTTTTTTCTTCCAATTGTTGTGGTGTCAAACTTGTAGGTTGTGGAAGTCTAGAAGTAGCATCACTTCCATTTTTATAGATGTGAGTGGTAGGCTTCCTTGTCGCCATAATTTTACATTCAAATTTTCTTGCCAACTTGAATGCCTTCTCCATTGAATCAGGTTCCCAAATACAAACCTCATGTTGGATGCTATCCTTTAAAGTCCCTGAAGACATCAATCTTGTGTTCCACTGGTATATCAATTACCCTTATATTCAATTTTTGGAATTCGTCCATTTGCTCCACCGTTGAACGCTTTTGTTTTATATTTATCAATTGGATTAAAATGGTGTTGTTCTTTGTATCCTCATAATGTGCTATCATTTCCTCCATAAAAACTGACTAAGTGACAATTTTTTTATGAGCAAAGCCATCGATCCCATAAAAATGTATTTTTTTCTAAATATAAAGTTTCAATGTGTACCTTTTGTGTGTTTTGCACATTATTGAGATCAAAATATTGCTCCATCTGTAGTATCCATGTTACGGGATCCTTGCCATCAAACTTCCTCATATCAATCTTTGGAATATGGTGGGTCTCCCATCCAACATTAGATTTTATGAAATCATGATTAACATTTATTTTGTTATCATCATGAGTTTCCTCTATTATCTTTTCATCATTATAAAAAATTTCTTGTTTCAACTTTGTCAAAACTTCCATGTCTTCTTTTATATCATTCTTCATGTTTTCCCTTTTTTCATCGATCTTAGCTTCCATGTCATCAATCTTAGCTTCCATGCCAGCTTCCATGCCATCCATGCCATTCTTAAAACCATCCACACTTTCTTCAAACCATCGATATTAGCTTCCATGCCTTTCTTCAAAACTTCCATTTCATTTTTTGTTGCTCTTTCCAAGAGAGAAAATTGTTGCACTTGCTCTTGTAATTTTGATACGTCATCTTACATTTATTCGTCTTCATGAGTCATAGTAGAGCCTTCTTAAGGCTTAATGGGAGTTGAATTATTTTTATCAGGAATTTTAGGACCCAATAAAAATATCTATTCTACAATATGCCATTTGAATCAATTAAAACTAATTCTTCAAACAAGACTTATGCAATTCAGAAAAAAAAAAAATAATAATAAAAAAATAAAAAAAATAAAAAATAAAAATAAAAAATAAAAATAAAAAAATAAAAAATAAAAAAAAATAAAATAATAAAAAAATAAAAATAAAAATACATACCTTTTTCTTTCTTCTGAGGAGTTATATATTCAAATTGAATTATCTCGGTGATACAGGATCTTCAATATCTGAAATTTGGTCCTATAGTAGCCCTATAAAGATTCTTTAGAATTCCAGAGGTCTAAACTGATTTTGATTCTTCAAGGAAAAGTTATGCCTAATCTCCCACAACGACCTAATTATCAACTGGTTCAGTAGAGCGAACTTGTATGATGTGCCACGTGTCATTGTTTCCTCCTTCAGCTCTGAAATTGATATACAAGAAACTATATTCCATGTACTTTCAGTCACCTTTTACATAATTCTAATTCAATGCTTAGAGAGAGATTTATGATGATTTTCCCACGGTCACATCTTTGAGATGAAATTCGAGAGCCTGAAAAAACCCTAACTTCCACAGATGATATCTCTGAAAACCTTGCGAACCAAGATCTAAAAATTTTACACAACATTTATTAGGCTTTTGAATTTGCTCTATAAAAATTCCAGCTTCTGAAAATTCGTAGAAAAATAGTTATAGCGAAACTTCTACGATGACCTTTTTAGGTGAAATTCGGGAGCGTGAAAAAACATTAAATTCCACAGATCATATCTCTGAAAATATTGTGAACCAAGATCTGATATTTTTAGACTACGTTCGTTAACATTTAGGCTTCACTCTGTACAAATTTAAGCTTCTAAATCTTCGTAGAACAAAATTTATACCGAAAATACCACGATGACCTATTTGGAGCAGAAAAACCGTAGAATCCAAATCTCTAATACCAAATGTTATGAAACCAGCTCCAAAAATAGAAGAAAAGAGAGATCAACACCTTATAAATAAGTGACTTCGAGGGGTCAAACTCCTTTACATTACATAAATGAAAAATTATTGGATGATACAAATGACAAAACCTTCTTCTATATATAGGAGTCCATGCGGTCACAATATGATCCTAGCCGACCTAACAATAATAATGTAAGGACACAATAATAAAAATATTGGGGTTACAGGGGTAGAAAAATAAAAATAAGGGGGCTACACTAACAACAATAAAGGACTACACTAGTAATATAGGGACTTAACATGGGGGCGGCTTTTAGGATCACAAAGATAATATTTTCTCGATTGGAGAAATCATGGATCGAAAAATATCCTTCCACTAAATTCAAACATCTTTCTACGACGTCTACATATATTTGGCCATCAAATATGCGAATGTCAAAGTTTACTTGTACCTTAAAAGGAGTGGCACCTCCACAGTGGTTGTCGGATGAAGATGCGCCGCCTATGGGTAGTCGTTGAAGGATCTGGGAAAAGTTATCCATCATCACATTCCTTTGTTTCTTGAGGGCATCCTCGAGAGATATTTTAATAGGATCTCCTACTCCATAGTTTTTATTTTATTCCACCATGGGAGGTCATCAGGGTTTACGAGGTTGAGCTTGCAAAGTTTCAACCAGATCGAGCCCTGACTCCTTATACCCCGACCTTATTGGGGACATGCAAAGAAAGATCGAGAAAGAGCAGATCACTTTGGTACCATTGATCCAGAGTTGTGCAGGAATGCAATAAAATACAGAAATAAACATAAATGTAGAGATGCAATAGAAAAAAACACTTCATTTCATTAATATCAAATTCTGACAAATGCTTACAGCCATAATGGAAAATAAACTAGCTTGGGCGATAGTAGCTTAGCTCTGAAAAGATATGTGGTGGCTACATGCCTCTAAAATATGTTACAATGAGGCATAAGGGGCTTTTTATTATTGAAAAGTAAGATAAAACCCTAAACAACCAAAACCCTAACCAGAGGAGATGTAACACCAAGAGTTATGGGTGTCATTGGGGTTAGCTGGGAAAATAATTTCCCGAGGTCATAACTTGGAATATTATCTTCGTTTGACGGGTATGATACCTCGTTGGAAATATCTCTTCAAGGAATACAACTACCACCGTGATTTCTTGGAAATGGTTGGATGAATCATGCCCAAAAAACGTCGTTTGAGGCTTCAAAATGACTTCGGAAGTTGAGGACCTGAAAAACTACTAAAAATAGTAAATAAGAAAACTGATGAAAGTGGCTAGGTGGAATAGGCAGGTGGCCACCAAATTTATCCACTTGGATCTAGTTTTTAACAATCACCTTTGGTATATGTTTTAAAATAAACTAGGCTCTCTTGAGACAACTATATGGAAGATGCAATTACTAGAGTTTTCTTAGTAATGATGCTTGCCTCATTAGTGGAAATGAAGTATGGTTCTACTTCTTGTTACTCTTGGAAAGATACTTGAATTTTTCTGAATGCCTCCTCCTTTTCCACCTACCAGTGTAGCTAATCCATCATTTTAGCGATCATATCCTCCTACCAATTCTCTAATCATATAAAATTCTCTCTCATTTGTACAAGTTGAACTATTACTCGTCACAATATGCCATGACTATAATGAGATAGTGTTTGAATTTAACAAATTTCTTCTTTAGCAATCATAACAGTCTAATAGAGGTCTGAATTTTCTTCTCCATATTTTCCATTATCAATTCATGCATCTAGACATATTCTTCTGAGTTTTGATTCTCTTCAAATGTTGAGCATTGATGGCCTACATGGATTGCAAAGTTTCCTTTCTTTATTTTCCCATGATAGGTTCATAAGGTTTTGGTAGCTACATCATATTTAAGGATTTGACTACTTTGATACTCATATGACCCATATTTGAGTGACTTACATCCCACTTGCTTCACGAACACATATAATATTTGGAATTGTATTTATAAACTTTGTCCCTTTAATCGAACTCTTTAGAATGGCTATAATTCTTATGTACTCTATGCAGCCTTTGTTATCCACTCACTACTTAACCCATTTATTGGAATAAACATTATTTTTTTTAAGATGAAGAGGATTCATTCCTTCCTTCTCAATATGCAAGTGTTGCAATCTCTAAGGTTCTTAGAGCATGGAAGTTCAGATTCAAGGGGTTTCTATTATCACTATTTCATAATGCCCAAATGATCTAAGAGGAATAGGGATAATCTACTATTAGGACCTCATAATGTACTATTTTGACAAGATATTTTGTTACCACTCTACTCTTTTTAGTCCATATTTAAAGCTTACATTATGAATTTCATCCATTTTTCCCAAAGGTATATAATATTCTTCTCTTTACTATATGTTTAATTTTTTTTGCATATAATTCTACATCACTTTTATATTTAATCATTAATCGAAGGTATATAGTTGCTGAGACAGTTTAAAGACTGCAGATAATCTATTTTGATGATTGTGTTGCTGAAACAGTCAACATGGTACGCAAATCCCATTGCTGAAACAACCCCTGATTTGCGAATTGGAAGAAGCATTTCAAGTATGACGACAATGAGAAAAGGCAAGTAAAGGAAGTTGTTACATGAGCCACTATGAAGCCAGTATCATTGTATCCATCGTAACAACATTTTGCTTTGGAAGAACAGAAAGACCCTGTTTTAGAACAGAAGATCAGACTGGCTTAAAAATAGAATTTCTATGACGTAACTGTAATAGATGTCTCCTCTTTAAAAAGAGGAGACATCAACATTATAAGGATAGTTAGAGACTGCATGAGGTTGATCTTTATGAACAGAGAAGGAGTGTAACTCTTTGTAATATGTTTCGTTTTGACAGATGAATAAAATTTTGTTTTCAGCACTTCAATCTAGTTCCTTTCTCTGGGGAATCTTGTGAGAAGGAAAGGGCCCACCTTCTTCACAAGATTCACCCATTTTCTTCCGTAGTCTGTTAACTATTTATGTTATTCGCACCTTGATTAAACCCTGTTTGCTGAAGTTATTTATGCAGTCCTGAAATATCGTGTTTATCGTTAGAGCTCTGTTTTCATTACTTACTGCATTGATTTCATGCAATTCATTCTTGAGAAGTTGTGAGTTATTTTATTCAGCAATATTGTTTATGGAATGAGTGTGTGACAGTTTGGTAATCAAGAAACAGGTGCTGAAGATTCCTACTTGGAGGAATAGGGTCCTGTTCTCTGTTATAGTTCAATTGATCTTCTTTTCTGCAGAATGATTTCCTTTCATTATCTCTTTGATGTAATCTAGGATTATTTTAACGAAAGTCTGCAAAAGAAGGATTGTCTTTGCTGTAACTCAAGGGGGCTTCAGCTTTGTTAAAGCAGGGTGTGGTCAGTGTGATTAGTGTAGTTAGTGTGATTAATACTACAAAATTTCTTTTCTTTTGGAATTGAGCATATATAGTGTGTGATTGCCTTTGAAATAAATAGACCTTCCTAGGTTGACAATTTATGTAGCACTTTAATTGTTAAACAGTTAAAGTGACCAACATTTTGGCACCGTTGTCAGGGAAGGAAATTATATATTTCAAAATAATTGATGTTTTTCTTCTAGCTGTGTAGATTGTATCAGAGGATGCGGAACCCATAAGAAAACTAACCCTACAGGTGGCAAGGGAAAAGGAAGGGGAGGAAGAAAGACTTTTATTGATGAAATTGTATCAAAATTTGAATATTCTTAGATATTAAGCTCTCGAAGACCAAAGCCTCAACACTCCCCTCAATTAAATTATGAAATAGAAGAAGTTGTGAGTCCTGAAAAAGTTGAGGAACCAACAGCAAGTGTTGAAGAACCAGTAGATAGTGTTGAAGAACCAGAAGAAAGCACTAAAAAACCAGCAGAGAATGTTGAGGAATCAGCAAGAAACAATGAAAAACCAGTGGAAAACATTGAGGAGCCAGTAGAAAATTTTGAGGATCGAGAAAGTGCAGTAGGAGATCAAACAATGGAAGGAAATAACGAAGGATTATTTGGTGGAGGACGAGTAGGTCCTAAAGGAGAGGGAAAAGATGAAAATTCTCTCTCTACCTTGGGATTTCCTACTAGTGATCTCCCTAGAGGAGCAACTCCTATGAAAAATATCCCACTCTCGGCCTTACCCAAATTCCATGGTTTATCCTCTGAAGATCCTAACGAATTCCTTTTTGAATTTGATATATTATGCAGAAGTTATGATTATGTTACTAATGCTCAGAAGCTGAAACTGTTTCCAGCAACACTAAAAGGAAATGCATTAAGGTGGTTCATGAGTCTCGGAAGCCAGATAATCGCAACATGGGAATAGATGAAACATAAATTTCTGCTTAAATATCAAGACTACTGTCAGACAAGAGAAAAGAGGGAGGAACTATTCAAGATGGTACAAAAGGAGGACGATAATTTGGAAGATTTTGTGGAGAGACTACAGTACAATCTGTAGAGATCCGATCATCCTAGTGTAATTAAGGATATTCTTAAAAAAATATTACTGAAAGGGGTAAGGGATGATTGTTTAGACATGCTAAACATGCTTGGTAAAGGAGATATATCTAAAGAACCATATGATGAAATTGTTGACCTCTGTAAAAAAATATGTTCAAGAGGAGCTACAAGGAACAGGTCAAACAGAAGAGATGCCACATATTCAAGAGTTCAGAAATCAACCAGTGGGGGAGAAACAAGAGCTGAAATAGGTAATTTACTTGAGGAATTTAAAACTGAAATGTTAAGTTTTCACTTCACAAATTGACACCTTGCAGGTTAAAAAGAAACAGGCCAAAGCAGAAGCAGCTTTGGCTGTCTTTTTCCCCAAATGCAGACATAAACGCCCACTAAGGGAATGCCCATTGGACAATATACCAATTTTCACCCTTTGTGAGAAAGATCATGAAACACAACAATGCCCTTCTCTACCAGGAATAAAGGCAGCATTGCAACCAACGGAAGAAGAAGCTGAAGCAGTCTATCTGCTAACACAGAGAAGACAATGGAAACCACGAGGAGAAGGTATGAATCCTAATATTCCATTTACATCTTCTAATCGTTGGAACAATTATCCTTCTTTTAGTCAGACAAATTACCCTCCCTTTAACCAAATGCAATAACCACCCTTTAATCAAATGAATTACCCACCCATGCAAAAAAAAACCCTCCCTTTGTAGATGCTGCAATGTGGACTCCTTGGCCTCCACAACAACTGTCTTATTTTAATCAATGGAATTCAAATTAGAGGGGCCAAAAAATCCCATTTCCAAATAAATTTCTCAATTTCAACAACCACTTCCTCTACCATCAGGCGCTCCACCAAATAATCAAATGAGACCCCAGCTACCTATACAACCAAATCCTAACCCCAATAATAAAGCTGTGCAAGTTATTGACATTCAGAACCAGCCTACATTTCCTGTTTTCCCTGCATAATGTAATGACATTCATTTAAGATCTGGGAAAATAGTTGAACCCATCATTAATGATGTTACTTCTTTCAATTATGATAAAGAAGAAACTGAGAAACATGATTCACAAAAAGAAGTACAACCACCCCCTAATAAGGGTGCTGAAACAACAGAACCACCATTCCTTGAGTGTTTAGTTTTAACTAAAATGACTGAGCCACCTACTTTTAATATTTTAGGGGAATTGCAGAATATGTATGTTAAAATTCCACTTTTACAGGCACTAAGAGATGTACCAATTTACGCTAGAACCATGAGATATATTTGTGCAAAGAAACCTGGTAGGAAAGCTAAAGGTCCCCTTACATTTCATGTTATGGGTGATCTATCTACATTAATGTCTGGTAAAACTCCTCCAGTCAAATATGGTGACCTCGACCATCCTACTGTGACAGTCCAAATTGGTAAAACAATAATCCCTCAAGTTCTGGTAGATTTAGGTGCTGCTATAAACATTATGACTCTCGAAACATTACAATTGTTACAGCTAAAGAACACAATTAGAGAAAAACCAACCATTCTAGAGTTAGCTGACCATTATACAATCAAACCAAAAGGAGTTTTTGAAGACTTAGTTATCTCGGTTGAATCCTAGAATTACCCAGCTGACTTTGTGGTATTACAAACTAAAACAAAGTTGGGGGGACATCCTCTAATTCTAGGAAGGCCTTGGCTAGCCACATCCGATGCCTTTATCAAGTGTAGATCTGGCTCAATGACAATTTCCAATGGATATAAAACTAAACAGCTTACTCTTTACCCTCATGCTACACCCATGATTAACAATGATAATTCTGTATGGATGGATTATGATGATAATGCTATTCAACCTATTTTGACTATCGGAAAAGCTTTAAGTCTTAAAGAAAACATAGAGGATGAAGTGATTAATAATTTCGTTTGTGAACCCTCCTCTATGACTGCTGAAACACACAATCAATTGACTGCACTTTTGTAAACAGATACCCAGGAAAAGCTTAAATCTGATGATTCATCTCAAACATCAACCACCATCTCTTCTAAAAGCATAATAGTACAAATCGAACTTGGAAAAACACTGAACATAAATCCTGATCTGACAGTTGCTGAAACACAGCAATTAATGAAGTTATTATTTGAAAATAAGGAGGCATTCACATGGGACTATACATATATGAAGGGGATCTCTCCTAAATTATGTACCCACCGGATCTATATTAAGGAAGGTTGTCGACCAGTCTGTCAACCCCAAAGACGAATGAACCCTAATTTAAGAGAAATTGTTTAAGAGGAACTTCAAAAATTGTTTAATGCAGGATTCATATACCCTATATCTGACAGTGAATGGGTTTCCCCATTGGTAATAGTTCCTAAAAAAAACGGGAAATGGAGAGTGTGTGTAGATTATAGAACCTTAAATAAAGCCACTCAAAAAGATCACTTTCCTTTACCGTTCATTGATCAGGTGTTGGACAGTTTTTCAGGGAAGAAATTCTTCTCCTTTTTAGATGGATTTAATGGGTATAATCAAATCAGAATTGCACCCCAAGACCAAGACAAGACCACTTTTACTAGCCCTTGGGGAACTTTTTCCTATAGAGTTTTTCCATTCGAACTATGTAACGCACCAGCAAGTTTTCAAAGGGCTATTATAGGAATATTTTCTGATATGCTGAATGACTCCATGGAAATATTTATGGATGACTTTACCCCTTATGGTGTGTATTTAGAAGATGCATTACAGAATCTTGAGAAGGTACTTAAACGTTGTATACAAGCTCACCTCTCCCTAAGTACTCAAAAATTCCATATGATGATGAGTGAAGGAGTAGTGCTTGGACATTTTATCTCATCTCAAGGAATTCAGGTAGATCCATCCAAAATAAAAGTCATTCAGAATGTGCCTGTTCCTAAGACACAAACTGATGTGAGAAGTTTTCTAGGACATGCTGGATATTACAGGAGATTTATTAAAAAAAAATCCAAGATAACTTCTCCTTTATTTGTGTTACTTATGAAAAATTCTGAATTTAAGTGGACTAATCCTTGTCAGGAAGCCTTTGTATAACTCAAGCATTAGTTATCTATAGCTCCTATTTTGAGAGGACCTAATTGGACACTTCCCTTTCAAATATCTTCTGATGCTTCAGAAACTGCAATTGGAGCTATCTTGGGACAAGAGGAAAACCATCTTCCTTATGCCATCTACTTTATCAGTAAGAATATGACCCATGTTGAGCTTAATTATACAGTTACCGAAAAGGAATTTTTAGCAGTAATTTATGCCATTAATAAATTTCGACATTACATTACTGGTTATTCTACTTTTTTCCATACTGATCACTCAGCTATTAAGTATTTAATGAATAAGTCTGTCACAAATGCTCAATTTACTAGATGGTTATTGTTACTGCAAGATTTTGATATTACAATTGTAGATCGACCAGGTAAAGAAAATGTTGTGGCTGATTTCCTTTCACGGTTAAAAACTGATAATAATATTCCAGTAGATGATTCCTTTCCTGATGAGTATTTATTTTCAGTATCTGCTCATTGACCTTGGTACGCAGACATTGCCAATTATCTGGTTGCAGGAAAGTTACCATCACACCTGTCACATAGAGAAAAGAGAAAAATCATTCAACAAAGTGCCAGGTATAGTTGGATAAGCAGGTGTCTTTTCTACACAAGATTTGATCATGAAATCCGAAGATGCATTAGAGAGGATGAAGTGTATGACATATTAAAAGCTTGTCATGATGACCCTTGCGGAGGGAATTTTGCTGATAAAAGAACGACACATAAAATTTCGAGGATAGGTTATTATTGGCCCTCACTGTTTAAGGATGCAAAGAAATATGTGTGGGCTTGTGATAGTTTTCAAAGGATCGGTCAACCTAATCATAGAGATGAAATTCCATTGAACCCCCAGGTAATACTTGAACCATTTGAAAGATGGGCCTTAGATTTTATAGGACCTATTAATCCTCCATCAAACCGAAGGATTTATATATTAGTCTGTACAAATTATATGACCAAATGGGTGGAGGCCAAAGCACTTCTTAGAGCTAATGAAGAAGCCATCCTAGCTTTCTTATTTGAAGAAATATTTATTAGATTTGGAATCCCTAGAGAGCTAGTTACAAATGGAGGACCTCCTTTCAATTCTCATGGTTTCAAATCTAACCTTCAGAAATATCACATTCATCATAGAATGACTACACCATACCACCCCCAAGCCAATGGGCAAGTGGAAAGTACAAATAAACTAATAGAAGCCATTCTAACCAAAACAGTGAAGGATAACTAGAAGGATTGGTCTCAAAAGCTCCCTGAAGCACTATGGGCTTATAGAACTACCTGGAGAAATACTACAGGATTTTCTCCCTATGAATTGGTTTATGGTAAAAGTGTTGTTTTTCCTATGGAATTTGAAATTAAAACTTTAAGAACTAATTTAGCTATTAACCTTGATTTCACTGATGTGCAGACAGCCAGGTTGCAGCAACTTCTTGAACTGGATGAAAAGAGATTAGATGTCATTCATCAGACAACTATGATCCAACAACAAAGAACAAAGTGGCATGATAAAACCATCAAGCACAGGCAGTTCCAAAAAGGTAATTGGGCCTTATTGTATGATTCTCGGTTTGAGAACTTTGAAGGCAAGCTATGTAGAAAATGGTTGGGACCTTATGAAGTAGATGCTGTTTTTCCCAATGGAACAGTAAGACTTTTAACAGTTGATGATTCTAAAACACCTCTACTAGTAAATGGTCATAGGCTTTGTTTGTACCAGCGCTTTATTTCTAAAGAAGATTTTAAGGCCACTTGCATGACAGATGCACATTATCTTTTTCTAGGGGAGTCTTCTGCTCCTCACAGCATTTAATTGTTTTCTACACTAAATTTTTAGTATTGTATTATATTTCTTAAAACTAATAATCCCTATCAAGGGTTGGCATGTTACAATTGTATTTTGCAGATTCTTGATTAAGGAAGAACTTACCAAGGAGGACAATTTCACCACAGGAATATTGAAGCTTCAATTTGAGAAGCTTTGCTTCCCTCATCTAAACTCATTTCCTCATCTCCCAATAACATTTCATCACTCATTCCCTCATTCTTTCTTTCCCTTTTTATATCATTTTCCTATTTTTCCCATCTTACCCACTGCTGAAATACCATTCTCCAACAATTATTTTCCCTATTCCTTACTATTGAAAAACCATTTCTCAGCAAATATTCCCCTATTTTCCTATTGCTAAATCATTAATTTTTAGCAACATTTCCCCTATTTTTCCATTGCTGAAACACCACTTTCAACAGCATGTCATTTATCTTTCCACTGCTAAAACACCATTCCTTTCTGTAAAAACGTGACTATGTGATTCTTTCAATACTTAAGTTTCACTCTTCATAATCCTTGTGTGAATATTTTCCATTCATCCCCTCTTTCTTATTATTAAGCAGAATCTAATATGATCCCCCTTATATTTCAAAGAATTCTAAAGTTCTTCCAGCAGTATCGAAGCTATCATAAACAAGCACTATATATTTCGAATTACAAAGCAAAGGTAAATATAAGGTATGTGAATTTTATGTAATACAATTAAACGATAGTTTAAAGAGAAGATTTTTCTCACCATGACTACAATCTCTACACACTCAAAAACATAATTTTACCATACATTGGGGGGAATTTCGAAATTAAAGACCATCATTTCACAGCATGCAAACTACCGTCACTCTTTACACCCATTGCTTCGGCCCTTTACCGATACTCTATTTTCTCAGTCACAAAGATTACTCTGTTCGAAGTCTGGTAATTCTGCTCTTTGCCTCTGTATTTTACCTAAGCTAGTAACTATGGGAGGATCGGCCATTAGACATGAGCCCAACTCAATAGCTCTGCTTGAATTATTTCCATATGCTTATCATATCTTCCAACAGGAAGGATGGGTGGCATATTTTGAAAGACTTCAAGAACATGACCCACAGCAGGTCCTGGAATTTACACAGAACCTTCAGGAGGACCACTCTACTGTTCAGGGTGTCCGAATCCCGGTTTCAGAGGACGATATAGTGCAAGTCTCAAGTTTTCCAGTCACAGGTGCTCGGTGGTTTAGTCGGAACCACATCATCTTAAACGCGCAACAGGACTTCCTTCTTCTAGGAGAACACATTGAGACTAAAGGCCGTGGCATAGGACTATATAGCTGAATTTTTCAAAAATTATTTAACTTGCGAAGGTCGCTATCACGTAGTCTATCAACAGTAATTTGTCTTAATGAGTCACTTACGACATGTTAGACTAGTAAACACTCCTTATTATCTGCTTGGTTGTATAAGAAATATGTCATATTATTGTAGACGGGTAAGATTTCCACTACTTTCCCTCACCTATCATCGCCTTTGTCAGCTATTGATTCAGAGGGGTTTTTCTCAGCAAAACCCTCCTCTAAACAATTTACCTTTACCCCCTGAGCAAGCTGTCGAAATTCCCCAAGAAATCCCTAAAAGTTCCTACGAGCATAAATTGGAGAATATCCCTGATCCTCCATCGATTCCATCCTCAGAACTAGTCAATATAGTTAACCTGTCCTCAAGCCCATCTCATTTAGCAGAGTCATCTCATCCTACCGTTCACATCCCTAGTGATGACTCTTAGGATGAAACACCACCATCTTCCCCTATTCATAAAAGAAAGAGGTGAATTACAACCGCCTCTGTATCAAAAAGGCAAACAAGGGCTGCATCTAAAGTATCCACCTCCTTCGATAGCCCTTCTTCTAGGGAAAAATACTCTCATAAGAAGAAAAATCAAACTACTACTTTTTCTGCTTTCCTACCTAGGAGACGAATGAAGACAACCATTAAATCAGAAACCATTCCCATTACCCCTGACCCTACATCCATTTTTCTAAAACTCTAGTCATCACCACCCTTACAAACCCCGGAATCATTACTCGTCTCATCCTATGGCACTGCTCCACAAGAACCAGATGCCCAGGGTAATATGACATCAGTTGCTACTCACAAGAACCAACTACTCACTCAGCAGCTGAAACACAAGAACCAGCTACTGACGTGCAAAAGTTAAACATCCAAGATGATATTACAAAGAAACCAGCTCTAGCTGTAACACAAGAACCAGCTACAGTTGAAAAACAACAATCAACTTCAGAAAAAGCGACCGATACATAGGGCCCAGTCACCATGGCCTCCCTTTTAGAGGAAAATGAATTTTTAAAGTCAGAATTAGAAGTTTACAAGAGAGAATTGGTAATGGCAAGGGAAGCCTTTGACAAGGAGCTAAATTTCTATACCCTGGACCATACAACATCCATGCAAGATAAACATACAGAGAATGACCCATATAAAGAATATATGTGCCATCAATGTGGAAACATCTATCAACAGGCAGGATACAAGATAGTTAAAGTTCCAATGCTTGGAGCATCCACATCGTTTTCAGTTAAGGAGGAATGCCCTACTACTACACAAGAACCAGTAGGGCCTTCAAAAACTTTGGAGAAAGAAACCAAGGTATCTTGCCCTAGAGTAACTAATTCTTCTACTCAGACTATGCCTCAGGCCACCACTTACAATGCCGGAACAAAAACTGCACCATGGAAAGAGTTGGAAATAATGAATAAGTGGAAGAAGCAGTATGCTATTGCTCAAGACAAAAATTTACAACAACATAAATTGGCCTGGTAGAATCATATGTATTCCAATTGGGAGAATTGGGAGAAGACACTTCAGCAACTTAAAGCCTACAAGAAAAAGAATAAAGAATTAAAAGACAAACTGCTCCTAATGTTTCAACTAGTACAAAAACTATTAGCCACCAGGAAAACATCTCTGAACTATTCTTTGTTTCTTTCAGAACGTCTTATTTATTTTAAGTTGAAATAAGTCAAAGACAGAAGACCTCATGATGTGCTCACAGCTGAAAAATTTATCAAAACATTTGCAGAGGCTTCCACTAGTGATCAACACCTATTATGTGAGTTTTATCTTCATAATGAAGCTATGCCTGAAAACAGAGAAATCAATCTCAATCCTATTGTTGGTGATGTTCAGATCAGGGCATTTTCTTCCTTTCTTGCCAATCAAATTACACGGCAAACCACTTTTCTTGCAACTAGGCACAATGAAGACAACCACCTTCTCTAGATAGGGCCAGAACCTCGAAACCCTGCCATTTTTGTGGTGGAATATAATCAGTTTTTGCAGAAGCCAGGAATGATCAGACATATACAGCGATTGCAGGCGTCAGTACTCCAAGAGTCTCACCAGTTTATCAGGGGCAAAGAGATTGCTACTCTAAGAGCAAACATCATGTTCTGTAAACAATCCTCTAAGGAGAGACACAAATATAATCCTCTTAGCCCTATTAACCTTGAAATTGCATTGTCTAGAGTACCTAACTACATCATATGTGTTCAACAATGTGCTGAAAATTAGATAGGGTACCATTTTCACTTCTGTATTTTATGGATGCCAGCAGAACAATATCAGGCTCATTATAGGTTGGCTAATAGGGATGAAGCAACATCATGTCAGGGATTCCAAAATAACTAGGGATTCAAGGCTTTAACAGATACCACCTTCCATAGCTATTGCTTAAGTACTTTGCATGCTAAAAGCCAGTATCCGGACTTTGACTCAGACTAAAATTTGCCTGAGGACATGCAACCCTTTTAGTTGGGGGGGAATGTTAGGACCTCATAATGTATCATTTTGACCACATATTTTGTTACCACTCTACTGTTTTTAGTCCATATTTAAAGCTTACATTATCACTTTCATTCATTTTTCCCAAAGGTATATAATATTCTTCTCTTTACAATATATTTAATTTTTTTTTCATATAATTCTACATTACTTTTATATTTAATCATTAATCGAAGGTATATAGTTGTTGAGACAATTTAAAGACCGCAGATAATCTATTTTGAAGATTACGTTGCTGAAACAGTCAACATGGTATGCAAATCAGTGGCTGAAACAACCCGTGATTTGCGATTTGGAAGAAGCATTTCAAGTATGGTGGCAACGAGAAAAGACAAGTAAAGGAAGCTGTTACATGAGCCACTCTGAAGCCAGTATCATTGTATCCATCATAACAGCATTTTGCTATGGAAGAACAGAAAGACCCTGTTTTAGAACAGAAGATCAGACTGGCTTAAAAATAGAATTTCTATGACATAACTGTAATAGATGTCTCCTCTCTAAAAAGAGGAGACATCAGCATTAGAAGGATATTTAGAGACTACAGGAGGTTGATATTTCTGAACAGAGAAGGAGCGTAACTCTTTGTAATATGTTGCTTTTTTACAGATGAATAAAAGTTTGTTTTGATCACTTCAATATAATTCCTTTCTTTGGGGAGTCTTGTGAGAAGGAAAGGGCCCGCCTTCTTCACAAGATTCACCCATTTGTTTCCGTAGTCTGTTAACTATTTATGTTATACGCACCTTGATTAAACCTTGTTTGCTGAAGTTATTTATGCAGTCCTGGAATCTCATGTTTATTGTTAGAGCTTTGTTTTCATTACTTACTACATTGATTTCATACAATTCATTCTTGAGAAGTTGTAAGTTATTTTATTCAACAATCTTGTTTATGGAATGAGTGTATGACAATTTGGTAATTAGGAAACAGGTGCTGAAGATTCCTACTTGGAGGAACAGGGTCCTATTCTCTGTTATAGTTCAATTGAGCTTCCTTTCTGCAGAATGATTTCCTTTCATTATCCCTTTCATGTAATCCAGGATTCTTTTAATGAAAGCCTGCAATAGAAGGATTGTCTTTGCTATAACTCAAGTAGGCTTAAACTTTGTTAAAGTAGGGTTTGGTCAGTGTGATTAGTGTAATTAGTGTGATTAATACTACAACATTTCTTTGCTTTTGGAATTTAGCATATATAGTGTGTGATTTCCTTTGAAATAAACAAACCTTCATGGGTTGACAATTTATGTAGCACTTGAATTGTTAAACAATTAAAGTGACCAACATTCTGCTAAGTGATTAGAGGATTGATTCCTTCTCTCAAATAGATGGTATTTTCAAGAAATCTGCATGGGCGAGAAGAAGCTACAATATTATCATTTCAAATTTCATTTTATTCTTATACTTTTTTAACTTTTGTTTTGTGCCTCAATATGGAATGAATAACATACGATGACATATTTTTCTCTCTAATGCATATATAAATCAAAACTGGCATAACATGACATTTCCTTCTATTTGAATATAAAGGTGATATCCTAATATTTTGATACATTTCACAACATCATGTGATTATGAAGAAAATTACAAACAACATCATGAAATAAATAAATTACTATTTTATTATGTCATGACATCATGCAATAAAGAGAGTCCCATCTTATTATGCCATCAATTTTACCCTAGAAACATTCATATTTTAATTAAAAATTATGAAAATGAATTTCGAAACCTATTCTTTATATAGCTCAAGGAGCTTAGTTTCCCATTTTGTTGATACATGAGATATGCTATAATTTAAATATTACTCATCTATCGATAATGTTAGGGAATGATCGATTACTTCAATCAAAGAGATGGAAATAAATAATGCTACCATATTTCTAATGACATCAAGTAATGATTTCATTCAATTGGACACCAAAAAAATGACGAAGGAGAACATGAAAGCTGTTGATCTACTCTAGGAGGTATTCTGATTACACTTTAAATTATTATGCCTATCAATTTAGAGGTTGTTTAAATATATTTTCCACTTCATTAACTAAGGGCATGGTTGTATAGTTTTACACGATCCTCTTCTCAACTATCGAATAGTCATACAACTCGTGCATCATAGAAAATGTTGTAGGAGGTAAAAAAATCGACTAGGTGGATGAGGAATCAACTAGGTAAGAGTCCAATCAACCAGGAAATATTTCACCTCAAGTAGGGACGAATCAAGTTTAATAAAGGAGAAATTGAAATGGATCTAGGAAAGAGTTCACCTCAAGTAGGGACAAATAAAATTGACCAAAGGAGAAGTTGAAATGGTTGTGAAGAAAAACTGACTAGGTAATAATGAATTCACCCTTGCTGGAAAATGAAATTGATTTTTTTTGTTTTGAAATTGACTAGATAAGAAAAACTTCTACCCAATAAATTGAAGGAAACCTTGCAAGTAGATGCAGTAGCCCAGAAAGAGAGTGAAAAATTTGGTATTGGTGAGATTATAAACCATAGTGATGATTTACAAACTCTAGAAAAGAAAAAATCACCCAATCCATAGACATAACCAAAATGGAAACGTCATAAAATATTCTAGTTATTTCAAAATGACCTCGATCAATATCCCATCTCATAAATGGATGGAAGGAGGATAATAAACACTTGCTGGGATAATAATCCCACCCATCAGAATGTAATTATGAAGGAAATCCTCAAAATTACCTTGATAAATCTCTCATCTCATAAATGGATGGACAGAGGATAATAAACACTTGTTGGGATAATAATCCTACCCATCGAAATTTAATTATGAAGGAAATCCTCAAAACTATAGTTGGTAAAGGATGCTTGATGATATAGCAACCAAAAAAACCATTAAAATAAAAACAAAATCCTTTAAAAATCATAGATATAAACATAAAATATCATTTACACTGGACAAAAAAATACATACAGAAAGATATGTTGGTGACATTGGAAACCCAAACTCGAAAGCTAACTACAAATGGATATTTGGAAAATTCTTGTTATAATGTTATTCATGTCTCTCTATCCATCTCCCAAAATACCCTTGAGAATGAATGTTTACAAATAAATAACGATAGTTGGGGTAATGGGAAGGCCAACATGCATGATTCTTCATTTCCTGTTGCTCGATATCTTCTCATCTCCTATTCAATTTTTTTCATTTTAATTAATTTAGTGTTTCTTCTCATCTTGTCTTATTCCCATATTTACATTAGAATGATTTTTCATATTATCTCGAGCCATCATAAATATGTTAATTTTACATCCAAATATTGAGTCTTACAACCCTTCACTTACTTGGATCCATTTTGGCTTTTCTTCATTCTTTTTACTAATCTATTGTCCATCTTACTTCTTGCAGTTGTTTTCCAATAGTCATTCTTCTAGCTCTCGATATCATTTTTAAGATATCATTTTAAGTTATAATCTAGTGTACATGTAAATTGTAGGTTTGAACACTTAAATATCTCTGCTAAAGCCTTAAACATTAAGATGAATCTCAGTGTTTTGTGTTCTTTACGAAGCTCTGGTAAAAGAATTGAGTCAAACCGAATAGTGAATACGACTTGAGATATTCCTATGTAATAAAAAAATGAGGAAGGTCGGTAAGGGGTAGTGCATGATTTTCATGAATAAAAACATGTGGAGGTTGGGTACATGGGGGAGTGTTTCTCCTGAATGTGACAACATGCATAAATCAAGAAAATTTCATGGATGGAATTTAACCAGACAGACATTGCTAACAAAAAATAATAGCTACAAGAATTAGTACTAATAGCAAGGTGAAAAGGAAAAGGGAGGATTTCATATAAAATAATTCTTTTGGCCACATGCAATAGTTTTTGAAACCCAATGCTTTCTTTGCATAAATATAGGGGGTTATATAAAATTTGATTCTATATAAAATATGTCAACTTGTGTTATGTCCACGACTAGGTGCACAATAGTATGACAACCAAGTGGGATAGGTTTGTCCATAGACAAAAGTAGACATCGACATGATGACCATGAGAATGACACAAAGGAGTTTCTCTTAAACCTAACTGAAATGTACATATGAAAATATGTGATATGTTCATGATAATGCAAATATTTATATACATATATGAATGCGAGTGTGACTGACACATTTTTTCAGGGAACATTCTTGTGGAAGAATAAAGGGTTATATTCATTCAATGCAAATATGGATGTCATGTGAGATTCTCAGTTGTGTGAAGAGTTAAGTGGGGAAAACTAGCCCTGATTGATCTATGATTTTAATATCATGTGAATATGATTTTTATATTATTCTCATGTTTATATTATGAATAGGGAATTTTAAAGGATATATCAACAAGAAAAAATAAAGGTGATCCGTGACATGTTGGGACAAGCATGGATAATTGAAGAAACAACATACCCTAGATTTGGGTTGTTGTTAAACATGCTGAGGCCTGGGAAATACACTAGAGGTGATGTTTCCTAGTATCCATGGATAGAGATGGTGTGGTCTCTTGATTTTCAACATTGTTATGTACATATTGTATTGTTCCATATGTATTGTGTATTTTTTGTGTCATACCATGTGTATTGTTGTGTTTTACTATGTGTCTATTTTTTATGTGTTATGTTATTTGTTTGGGATAGGCATGTATGGGACTGTCTAGGTTTGTGTTTTGTCTAATGTGTTGGGATATGGAGGTAGGGTACTATCTCGGCCCTTGTGTTGTGTACTGCATTGGTGTAGGATTGTATTGGATTTTCTGGGTCGTGTTGATTAGGATAGGTAGAGAGCTCAAAATGGGTGTTGCTTAGGCATGTGAAGGTGTGGGACACAACTATATTCCTCTCGATAGAATAATACCCGGATCGGTAGTTCCCTTATTCATGGGTTAGCAATTGGTATTATTTATATTTATTTTTTACCAAGTGCTTTCCTTGGGGTTGATCAACCACCTTAGTAAATTTGAAGTCAAATAGAAGTAAATAGAAGGCATTGGGTGTTGGAAACCAATATAGTGTATGTATGAGGTCAAATAGAATAGAAGGAACTAGGTACTTTCTGGGTTGGAAACCGATCCAATGTCTGTAATAGGTTGAAGAGAAGAGAAGGAATAGGGTGATTGCATGGTTGGAAATCGATCTAGCGTGTGTATTACGTTGAAGAGAAGAGAAGGAACAGGGTTCCTACACAGTTGGAAACCGATCCAGTGTGTGTATGAAGTCAAACAAAAGAGAAGGTACTGGGTGATTTCGAAGTCCGAGACCAATTTTATATATGTATGGGAAGATAGAAGGCCATTTTATGCTTGTCGTGATGGAAAACCAATACAACGTGTGTAAAAAAAGAAGCAAATAAAAATTCATGATAAGTATTAATATTTCAATCAGTTTTAGAATTTCTAATTTATTAACATAATTTAATTATTTTATTTATGATTAGTTGGTTTATGATTTAACCTAGCTTTATTTTTATAGGAATAAAAGTAAAATTTCAATTTCACCTCATGGATAACCTACCAATGGGGTATGATCTAAATTTATTACAATTTTGTATGCTCAAACTCATGGATATTTACATGCTATGATATAGGAACGTATGAAATTTCCCAAGTTTGGTTGGACTTGGATGTAAGATGAATGACAGTAGTAGTAAACGAAGTAAAGTATGCAATAATATGTTGGTAAAATATTTCAAGAATAGTACCATTATGGGACACTAGCATTAATGGTTCCAAATCATCATCATAGAGCATACTATGAATGATATGCTAGTGTGGAGTAAGGGATATCCCTTGGTTTTGAGACCTTAATAATGTGAGTAAACCTTTCTGAGGAATGGATCACTCGAGGGAATGGAAATAGAGAAGGGGGTGCCTAAACCTAGAAGGTGGGTGACTGCATGGAAGGGGGTGACTATATTTCCCAAGGAAAAAGGGATCATAGAAGGGCGGGATGAGAAAATAAATTGGTTTTAAAGGTTCATGGGAATGGTTGGTGAATCAAAAGCACATTGATGGAGTGCCCATAAACAATTAGTTGGGATTTAATCACTTAAGGAACAAAAATCACAAGGATAGAATCACTTAACATTGGAGGTGGGAAACACTCCAGAGAAAAAGAATGAATCCATTTTGGATTGATAAAATTAGAAGCACCAAATATTACAAAAAGGGCCATTGGGAGATGGCCAAATTAATTAATTAATATCTCCCAAGGGGTTGGGCACACCATTGTTTATATAAGATCTGTTGTAAAAGCTTAAACAAGTTGTATATATAAAGCTCCATATCAACAATGTTGGGATTAAAGCATGCTTTGTTTGTATATGGTTATTAAACAGTAAGGAAGGTGTTCCCCACAAGTGGGAGGGGACTATGACATACCCTGTTAAAATTCCTTCACTATAAATAACCATAATTATTTAAATGGGTCAGAGAAGGGGGACACAAATTCCAATTGATTGGGGAATGATATTTCTTAAGGAATATTAGTTCTGGTTTTCTTAGCTGTTTTAAATGGTCTTAGTGAGAGACAAATTTAAGTGAAAAGAAGAGGAAAGGTCCATGTGTCCTTTAATCTCCAACAACAAGCACGAAGAGGAAAAAATATTAAAGACAAGCATGGGCCATCTTATCCTAGGGGGAGGAACTGTGTGGACCATTTGGAAAAGCCAAAAAATTAGTCTATTGGAGGAGAGAAAAATGATAAATTAGAAGGTTTGAATTCATTCAAGAATACTTTTGAAGACACATGAACTTGAACAATTAAAAAAAAAAAAATTCCTCCTCCAAAGAAGTGTAGGTAAGAGAGCAGATCAAGTGAGGTCTTTGTAGATTTAACTAGCTGAGGAACTGTGAGAGGGCATGTTGGGTGAACATTACAGATAATTTTTCTTTTTTAATTCTGGTGAACCTTCCTTTGAAGTGAAATCTCTTCTCTTGAGAGTGAGTTATAATATTTATATAGCAATATCCTAGCATGATGATTAATCATGTATGCAGTCTTGTAATGCTAGGTGAATGCCTGTGTAGCTAGTGGATGAAGAAAGTGTGGCCCCATTCATCCCATTTTAGTTTAGTTTTCGGTTACAAATCCTCTTGAAGCACTCCACCTCAAGCACTTGAATATGACTTAAGGGTGACAAATAAAATTAAATGTGGCTATAGCTCATCTAAGATTGGATGGAGAGTTGACCTCCCACTCTCAGTTAACAAATAATTTATTACATAAGATAACTGTATATATCCATTTTTTGTGCGTGTATCTATGGGTTACTTGTTTATTTTGTTGAGACAATACTATGTTAATGATGGGGTTTTTGTTTTTTTGTATGAATAGGAATGTATTTGTTGTATGTAAAATCTTCATGGAATGCTTCTCCTTCCTATGAAATATTCCATTACTTGTGGATGTGTTGATCTTGAAATATTTTAAGCCTACCTAAATTTGAAGAGATTGAATTCTTTGTAAATGGGTAGATTATTTATTGACCTGTTGGTATATTTCTTCTCTATTTTATTGACTGTCACCTGTTCATAATAAGGAATGGATTTCCTATTCATAAGTGTTCCATGAATATGTCTTAGGAATGGTTTAATTCTTGTAATTTTTTAGTCTACAAATTGTTCTAAGTGGCCTGTGTCTGAAGAGATAGATCGATCTTTACATGTCGCATGAATCTCTTCTTTAAAAATGTCTTGACTATTGGGCCGGTTTTTTCCCATAATATAAATAAGTGACAACGTTGGATATATACATTTTTTATGTAGGCTGCAAACTTGGCAGCCTTATAAAATTATACATATGATAGGCAAAATTGGGAATAGAACCACCAAAGCTAAGACTTGGATTAATTCCACAACACACACACACACACACACACATGACTGAGGGAATAGCCCCTTTAAAAGCTCCAAATTGAAGATTTTTTTTATAAAAATCATGTATGGATAAGTAGTAGAACCCTCAGTGGAATGGATATTAACCTTTGTAATGTACGAGTCAAGTGGTGGAGGTCATCTAGAAATGTGGCTCGATTCTGGAGCACATTGGTGCTAATGCAAATCGAACAATGGATTGAAAATGCCATCGGATGATGACAGAAAAATAGTGAACCCCTGCTCCTTCTCCATACCAAACGAGCTTAGGCCTCTGCATGCAATAGATTTGGCAGTAAGGAGACAAGGCCATTGGATCAATTTAGTGGAACTAGTTGTGGAACTATGAACAGGGAACCCCCTCCTTCTTTGCACCAAATGAGATCAAGCCTCTGCATATCGTAGATATGGTGGGCATAATTCAGAGTATCAAATCAATACATTTAGGATGATTTTACCCAACTCCCCATTCCTTAGAGATTTTGGATGGAGTAAATGGTAGAACCCTCTAGGGTTAAGGTCCTAGGATGATGTGGCACGTGGGCCCGTTAAATGGGATTTGTGTTATGTGGTGTCAAGGCGTTAGCATATGGGTAAAAGGGGATCCAGATGGAAAACTTCAGCGCAAGGTTCCTCAAACTTTTAAGTAGGGAGCATTGTCGATACCTACTAGGATTCAAATCCTAAGGTGACATGACTATACAGGGCCTACACCCATTAAACCCTCTTATGCCTCTGTGTGAGAATTCATTGGGTTGGAAGGGTAGGGCATATGACCGTGTTGGTAGTTTGTGTGTGTGTGTACAAACACATAAGCTACTGAATCACTCATACACTCTACCATTCCAACCCAATGAATGCTCATACATAGGCATAGGAGGGTTAAGTATATATAAGTCGACAACATTTATGTGGCCTATGACATGGAAACCCTCATAGTAACTATGTCCTTGTACCTTTAGTTTGGGCTAGGGTTAGTAGGGGGTATGTTATAGAGGCCAACATGCATGGACTTTCATTTTTACTTCTCATCTCCTATTTTTTTTTTTCATTTTTTATTAAATTTATTTCTCTCATCGTGTCTTAATCCATATTTACATTAGAATGATTTTTCATAATTTCCTAATTCCACTTGCACATATCCAATCTTAAAACCATTCAATTGTTTAGATCCATTTTTGGATCATTAAAATTCTATTTTTCATCTTTGTTTTTCTTAGCATATATGTTCATCTATTTGTCTTCTTCTTTCTTGTAATTGTTTTCCAGCGATCGCTCATCTAACTCTACACATTATTTTTGAAGTAATAGTGTAACAATAAATGGTATGTTTCGACACAGTGAAAGCCCTACCTGAGTTTTATCCTAGGACAAGTCTAAATATTCTATATCTTCTACTTTATGACTTAATATATATATATATATATATATATATATATATATATATATATATATATATATATATATATATAATTAATTAATTAATTAATTAATTTCATCTTTGTAACAATTTCACTGCTTATCACAATTTATGATAACAAAACATTAATATATTCAAATAACCTAATTTTTTACTCCAAAAAAAGTTAAAAAGATAGAAAATAACGTATATAGGTATATAATCTTAAGATCATAATATAACTAAACACAAAAGCTGATAAATAAAGACCTAGGCAAAAAGGACCACGAAAAAAACTACTTTATTTTTGCGACAATTTCGCTAGTTATTACAATCTAGCTGTGTGTACAAAGACAACAGAAGATTAATATATACAAATAACCCAACCTTCAAATTTATTTCCTAAAGCTAAACCTAAAAGATTCCTACAAACGTTGGATGTCTACGCAATAAGAGCTGAACGAAGAACGCTATGTATGGCAAAATGTCATAGAGAACATAATACAAGATATTTATCAACAAAGCACTAAAGACACTCGCACACTCCTTTTCATCCAGCCAACCCGATCTCCTTCTTCGTAGAAAGATCTATATTTTCTAGTTCCTGAAAAGAGTATCCACCAAAAATATTAGACCCAAAAAAAACTTTATAAATAACTATAGAAATCTTTACTCTCAAACCTACAGAATTATCTTATCTCCTATCCCTAGATTCAACTACGTGACCTGTGGCTTTACCTTCATTTTATTGGGCCAGCCTTATTTCAGCTGCTATCCGCCCATTAATGCTCCCAGGCAAAGAATGGCCGCCCTTAAATTAAAGGTGTTGATGATCGTGTGGCCGCCATTCCCTGCTTGAGAGCATTAATAGGCAGATAGCAGCTGAAATAAGGCTCGCCTATTATATTTCTTTACACGCTAAAATTTTAAACAATATAAATAAATATAGAAATCTTCACTCTCAAATCTTCACACGCCAAAGCATCTTATGTGCATAAATCTATCTCCATTATATTTCTTCACACACACGCGAAAGCATCTGATGTGCATAAATCAATGTACTTTCTGTGTGGACCTTCTTTGAGTTGATGTACAAAATGGAAATTTCCGACGGCTATCCATCGCATAATTTGCTGATATTCTTCGAATTAAAATTGAGTAGGTCCTACAAACTCAAGCAGCTGACCTAAGAATCGTAACATCATGTACCTGACGTTAGCTGATGCAAGTTTGCCCTGTCATGGATGCTTTTTCGTGTTTTTCCAAAACACGAGAGAAACATGGGATCCCTTTGCCTTCATCCGGGATTCTTGTCAGAGCTCAAGAGAAACGCAGACTCTCCATTATAAGAAAACGTTCTTTAAAATGGAAAATATGTGGATTGTTCTCTGGCGTTTTCAAATTGATACAGGTGAAGTTTAGTGGATTCCGGCTGTGCTCCAGCAATATAGGAAGACTTCTGGTGATTCTCAATTTTTTATTTTTATATATAGAGTATTGGTTGGTTTTATTTATCTTATAAATGTGATTTAATAGTTAGGTGGGGGAGTTTTGATCTTTACTAGTTCTGTAATCTAATTCGAACAAGATTATATATGTTCGAAAGCTATTATGTATATCTGAGAGCTGCTCGAAACATAATTTCTTGAGTTATAAAAACAAAAATATACCATTTTCATCTATGGATGATTGAACTCTGAAGAATTGTGTATAGTGGATTCATGGACTCGTCCAAGGGGAAAAAGAGATTGCTAGAGCTCGAATCACCTGCTTCAACCAATCAGGACTTCTCAGAAAGTGCAACAGTAAGAGATGAGGCCAAACGCAAGCGCGCAGCATTAGAGAGTACTGAAGATGGTTTCGAGGAATTTGTTGCTTTGCTGGACAGAATTCAATATATGAAAGCTAAGCATATGAAGTTGGGTATATCGGATGAAGCTCCCATGAGGGAAGGCTTAGATTTCAGAGTTATCGAAACGAAATCGCCATGGGTACCTTCTTTCGTATGGGAAGACTTTTGTGTATCTGCAGTTAAAAAGACTATGTTTGCAGAGAGGAGTATATTTGGTCCTCCTAGAAACGAACCGATCACCTCTGAGGAAGAGGGGAAGCGAATCAGTTAGCCTGCGGATAATCTTAAATTGCGCTATTCTTCGGATATATATAATAGCTGCCTCATCTCGTGGTCAAAACAGATGTGATCGCTCCAGGATTATAAACAACCGTCTGTAGTGTTTCAATCGATGTCTGTGCAGTCTAGGCTGCAAATTTGAGGTTGCGGCGTTGTTGTCATATGACAATTCAGTGACCCTATATGTTTTGAGCTGTTTGAACTTTGTACACTTTGTATATGTTTTGAACTGTTTGAACTTTGTATATGTTTTTGGTTTAGTTCGCATATCTAGAGGTGGAACCTTTTATAAAATTGTGGGCTAAATTTGAGCAATGTTTGAAAGTAGGAATTTTTAATTAAATTTCTTTAAAGATTGTAGGGAAAATTATATAGGTATTTTTGTAGCTAATTCTTGGGATAATCTATTTAGTCAGAACTTTGTTGAGAAGTTGGAAATGTTTATTGTAAAACTTTATCGGAAAACAATTTATTGGGTAGAGTAAAAATCTGTCTCATAAACTACTTTTAACGTAGTGAACATTAAAAATACTTTCTTTCTTTCTTTATATGTACCTAATTTTCAATTTAAAAACAAAAAATTATAATTAATTAAAATTCTTGAATTTATATATTTTAAATATACCAATATTTTGTTTCATGAAAACTACTTTTCATTCTTCATTAATTAAAATGAGAAAATATATATAAGTTTACTTTCATTCTTCAGTAATTAAAATGAGAAAATATATATACGTTTGTTGACGGCAAAAACGCAAGAGAACAAAGACAAAAGCATTGGCACAAACCAAAGACGAAGAGTAAGAAACAACATTGATTATAAAAAGATGTTTTTTTGTTTTTGTTTTGTTTTTTTTTTTTTTAATTTTAAAAATATAATTTAAATAATGAAAAAAAATTATTACTAAACAATAAAGATTAAAGCATTGGTACATAGCAAAGAAGTCTATACAGGGAGAAGTATGATCTTTAAGAAACCATATTGATTATACAAAGTTTTTTAAAAAGTTAAATTTTTTATATATTTAAATAATGGAGTTCATTAGTATGGCATGGGTCACACTAGCACAACTAACTAAGTTTAACTTGTCTTTTCTTCTTGGACTAGAGTGATACTTTTTTCTTTCTAGCACTTGCGTAAGTTAGTCACCAAGTTTGTGTTCGTGTTCGAGTTCGACGACGCTGAAATTCGAATAAAGTTTGGCACCTAAAATTTTGCAATAAAGTTTGGCATAAAATTTGACATAGAAATTTGAAAAGAAAAAAATTATATATATATATATATATATATATATATATATATATATATATATTAAGCATGTTGAAAGATAAATATGATGCACATAAATAAATAAGCATGTCAATTTTCAAAGTGCAAAATGCACATTGCAAACACATAGATGATAGGATTATTTCTCAAACATTTACATCATCTCCACATATAAACCATGAAAGTGAGTGCCAAATTTCCAATAAAGAACCAACTTGAGTCTTCCATACATAGTAAACAAGGTGAGAAATTCATCATAGACATCAGCAATAGGCTAGTAGCTAGTAGCTACTAGAGTCTAGTACCCATAAGAATATCAAATTCAACAAAACCATGGGCCATATTACATTTCATATATTGAAAACAATCTGATAAAAAAATATTCAAAATATATAAACTTTAAAGTAGTTTGGCAGTTTTAGAATATTGTTCATGCAAAAAGTAAACTAGAAGTCTAAAACAAGAACACAAGTTTTATTCTTGATGTTCTCGTAGCCCACTTGTGATATCAAAAAGTTCTATATCATCAAGAGCAGTAGGGGTTGTGAATCCTCTAGATGCCTCAGCATAAGATTCATCACTCAATTCCCTGTCAACTCCGCTATCATTGTAAAAATCAGCTTCATCCCTTGATGCATTAGGAACATGATCGATCCACGGAGTAGAGGAATTGGATGACTCTGTAGACACATTTTTCGAAGCCAACTGCAAGTTAGTACGAACATAAAAAAAATATTATAATATTCCAGATAAAAATCTATTTATTTTCTTGGAATGAATGTGGGAAAAGGAACTCCAATTCCTTTCACACACTAATGCACTTGATCCTTGACTTGAGATATGAGTTGCAAAAATTTTCAATTCTAGTGCCCCTAGACCATAAAACTCCCACCATACTACTGGATCACTTCTGCTCCTATCATACTTTGTTGATTATGTACCAAATAGCCCTTCTTCTAACCTGTATTCCCTCAACTGAGATCTGACCAGACCTGCAATTTTTGGATCTGGATTTAGCTTCACAATCGTATGAATAAGTCCATTCATGACTTGTTCATCCCTATGTCTTGATAACCCAAACAATCTCAGGTCCAAATAACATTCTACTGCATGTAATAGACTATGCATCATTTTCCATCTTTGATCAATTACTTCCCATATCTCCTGGTAATCAACTTCCACATTATTAAAAGCACTTGCAATGGCCTCCTTGCAACGATCAATGCTTTCATAAACAAAACCCATACAAGGTTCGTCACCATCTACCATGCGGAGCACATTAACAATTGGGCTACATATTTTTAAAACCTTGTCTGAATTTTCCCAAAAGCTAGTATTGAACAGGGATAATTTTAAGGATGGAAAATTATCTTGAAGCTTAAAAAATTGGCGAATCTCACTAGTCCCTAATATGAAAACTATAAAATGTTTATTGATGTATTTGTAAAATTACTCAAATTTATAATGGTATTATATATATTTTGTATATAATGTTGGCGATTTTTCATGTAAAATAATTTTATATTGTAAAATTTGGGCGAATATTTTTTTATAAAAAATGGAAATTGGCGAATCTTTTTTTTGGAAAAACCATGGAAAATTAGCCCACCTGCGAATATTAGCCCCTAAAATTTTCCATGGTATTGAACACTATTTTTTCAACATGTTTCCCCTTAGTTTTTTTTTTAAGGGGAGATCTCTCCCACTCAGTATTCCAGAAAACAACTCTAAGGCTTGCTTTTTCCTCAACAACTCTTTTCAGAGTAATATTAAAAGTAGCAAACCTTGTATCACAAGGCCTCAAGAACTCTTTAGATGCATTCTTCCTATATATGCTCAAAGTGAGATGATGGTTGATGATGAAGTTTGCAATTTTTTTGGCTCTTCATATTGTCTCATTGACCCAAGGAAATTTGTCTAAATCATGCAACATAAAATCCAAGTAGTGAGTTGTAGAAGGGGTCTAGTAAATATGATTATACTTTTCCATAATCATCTTCCCTGGACCAACACAATTCGATGCATTATCTGTAATAACATGGATCACATTTTTCTCCCCAACCTCTTGAATTGCTTCATCCAAAATTCCAAAAATAAATTCTGATGTCTTCACCTGATCCATTGCATTAAATACCTTCAAGAAAAGTACTCCTTGATGACTGTAAACAAGGGAAATTTATCAATGGGCGATGACACAAATCTAACCAACCATCACTCAAAATTGTGCATCATGTATACTTCCAGGACTCTTTAATCTCAAACAATTTTTCTATCACTCTGTCTCTTGTTTTCTTTAGCAAAGTGGTCCTTAAAGCTTCAGATCCGAGAGAAACATAGCCCTTCCAAAAATCAATGGCCTTTTTAATTACATTTTTAAAATATGGACTCTTGGCCACATTAAATGGAATTACACATACATAAAAGAATTCTGCAACAACAACATCAACTTCTTGTCTCTCCACAGGTTTCTAGAATTAATTTAATGTTTTGGTTCCACCTGTTTTTACTGCAGTAGAACTTGATCCACCAATGGTTGAGATTGAATTAATAGTGTTTGAGGAAACATGGAAATCTCCCTCTCAATTTGATGCCTCTTTTTCTCCCTTTCTTCCTTTTCTGTCTTTGAAATGAAATAGCTTTTCTCCACTGCGGTTTTTTGTTCATCTTAGATATTAGTGCAACTTTCAACACCACCTCCACTTCCATTGCTAATACTGAGAAGGTGATCCACTGCTCTAGTTAAAGAGCCAATGAATTGATGTCCACAAAGCTCACACAAAACATTTTTCCCTTCTCTATTGACAAAATTCCATGCTACAACAGTTGATTTTGGGGGTGCCATTGAAATTTGAAGGTTTTGATTACTGAAGTAATGGTTGAAATGTCTGCATTATTTAAAAAAATCACGTTTGAGTTAGTTCTAATTTTCTGCAGCATGAATTTTTTTTGTAAACAACAATTTTTTTAAAACTGTTTAATTTTTTGTAAAATGGAAATTTCTTTAAAACTGTGCATAAACAATATTTTTTCACTTATTTTTTGTAAAAAAAATAAAAAAATTAGTGATAGTAAGTGGTAAATTAATTTTTTTATTTTTTGTAAAGATTAATTTAAAAAAAAAAATTGTTGTAAAAAAATTAAACTAGCCTACCTGGAGTAGAGGCTGTAGTGATTATGGGCCACTGGACTATAGGCCATTGGGGAGTGGGCCACAACAGTGGAGAGGAGGGTCGAGGCTGGAGCAATGGAGCTGCGCGGTAGTCTGCTGAGGCCGAGGGCCGAGGCTAGACCATCGATGGTGAATAGTGTGGAGCTATAAGCTGCAACACGGGGTGCCAGGTAATGCACTGTGGCAGTGGCGGTGACTCGCGAGTCGTGACTAAGCTTATAGCACGATGGCAGTGCCCTTGGCTGTGACTCTGTGAGCGGTGACTCCTAAGCTCTCGAAAGAACTACACTGAGACGGAGCAGTGAGCATGGTGGTCATGAGCAGTACCACTAGTAGTGAGCACGGTGACATCAGGTAGTGGATTGTGGAGGCTGGAGCTGCACAGTGGCAACATCTTGGAGCCTAGAGGAGCAGCTGCGGAGGAGTGAGCACTGACTAGTAGTGAGAGGTCGTGAGAGTGGTGAGTAGTAGTTGTGGTGGTAGTCGGTCAAGATTTTTAGCCTAAAAAAACAAAATGAAACCCTGCTGCCGAACTTATTCTGCCATTCCAAATTTTTAAAATGATTATTTTCAATTTTTTTTAAAAATTCGTTGTTGTTCATCATTAAAATTCGAGTTTGAATTCGGATTTGATATTTAGGATTAAATTTGTTGAATTTTTTGGATTATGTTCAAGAGAAGCTAAATTTCGGCGAATTTCAAACTTAATTGATTAAGTTCATTGCACCCGGTGACTTAGGGCATAACAAC
The DNA here is from genome assembly GCA_034641835.2 of Pinus albicaulis. NCBI lineage: Eukaryota > Viridiplantae > Streptophyta > Pinopsida > Pinales > Pinaceae > Pinus > Pinus albicaulis. The sequence continues at coordinate 1,105,432,968 of CM076570.1, read as the reverse complement.
CCCCCCCCCCCACCCCGAGGTTTTGTCAGACTTGGGCTATGAGATTTGATCCTTAGTTGCCATGAGGGTTGATCTAGGTCACCCTTTTGACGAGGCCCATCATAATCAAAATTATATATAAAAATAGAACTATAAAGTAAGCAATTCTAAATACATATATATCAATCCATTATAAGCATCAAAGCACTTATTTCAAAATACATTTGACATTCTTAAAATTAAGAAAACTATAAAATTAACTAAATTATAAGTTTATTTTAAAATATTAATATTATTATTAAAATAATATATGACAATAGAATTATCAAGACATATAAATTAAATGGCTAATTCATAATAAACATTAAAAAAATTTCTTCATAATACAACTCACATTGTAAAATTAAGAAATTCATAGAATTAACTATATTATTCTTGATAGTTTGCAAATTTCTGTGGTGTGAGTTTTGAGTAGGAGGATCCAGAATCTCCATAGTATTAATTTTTACGTCAGCATTTCGAGTCTAACCAAGACTCATCATCATGACTAAACATGCCCATAAGAGAGGCCGATGGAAGAGATAAATATAATCAAGAGAGGAAGGAGTGAAAGAGGATAAAGAAATGGTCGACCAACAAAAATACCCAGGTAAATGTGAAGATTACAGTGGTAGATATAAAAAAATCAAAGAAAACTCAATTGCAAAGATTATAAAAATGGTTAAAAAAGCTATTAAGGAGTCTAACCTCGATGAAAAACTGAAAAAGTGCCTAACTGCGGATAGTGAAATCACTCCTCGTACCTATGGTGCTCCTAAAATTCACAAAGTTTGGGCCCCCCTTAGGCCTATTGTAAACACTATCGGGGCTCCTACCTATGAATTAGCCAAATTTGTGGCTAGCACCTTGGTGCCTATAGTTGGAAAAAGTAGCTCTTTCATTAAATTCTCTAAACCTTATGTGAATTTCATTAAAAAAGATAGTATTGAACCTGGGGACAAGATTGTAAGCTTTGACGTGGTCCAAATCTTTATAAAAATCCCCTTAGATGAAGCTGTCGAGGTTGTCAAAGAAGTCGTTGATCCCTAGACTGCAAAGCTCGTAGAAATATGTATTCACTCAACTTTCTTCTCATTCCAAGGTGAAATTTTAGAAAAAACATTAGGAGTAGTTATGGGTTCCCCGCTATCCCCCATAGTGGCCAATCTCTTCATGGAAATATTTGAAAATAAAGCCCTAGAATCATACCCTCTCAAACCTAAATTCTAGATTAGATTTGTGGATGACACCAGTGTCAATTGGCCTCATGGGGATGAGGAGCTTATAAAGTTCCAAAACCACCTTAATAGTGTATCTAAGGATATCCAATTTACGATGGAGGATGAAGAAAATAATTGCATACCATTCTTGGAAATTCTCCTCATTAGAAATAAATATGGATCCATTGGAAATAAAGTATTCATAAAGAAGGCGTACACTGATAATTACCTCCACGCTAATTCGCACCACCATCCCGCCTAGAATATGGGAGTGCTTGTGACTCTTTTCACTCGAGCTTTCAGGATTTCTGAAAAGAATCATGTTGAAGAATAAATTGAATATTTAAGAAAGGCGTTCATAAATATGGGATATAAAAACGCATACATCATCAAGTCCATCAAAATATCCAGATCCAATAGCAAAAGAAATCCCCCGAGCGATTCCCTTAATGAAAAAATCTTACCTCCCTTACATTCAAGGAGTCGTTGACAAGCTAGCCAAGGTTCTTGCTGAGAAGGCTATAGGAACCTCTTTTAAGCCTCTAATAAAAATAATGAAATCTGTCAAAGACAACCCTAATATCCTCCAAAAAAAGGGTGTATACAAAATAAATTGCTCATGTAGCAATTTTTATATTGGAGAAACAGGTAGGTCTTTTATAATCATGCTAAAAGAGCATGGTGCAGACATCAGAAATGGGAGAACCCATACCTTGGCCCTGGCTAATCACTCCAACAAAACTTGTCACCATATATGATTAGGAGATCATGTCCATTGTTCAAAAATGTTCAAAAATTAATTTGTTCAAAAGTGTTTACAACCTGAGTGAGCAGAAAAGTCTCTTCATTGCAATTCTGGTGCCGCAAACGGTTAGCAAAACAGAGGTCGTATGCAAAATTATGAAGGTTTGAAAAGCCCACTAAACTCTAAAAAATGACATTTTGACTAAGCTTGACTTAGCATAAAAATTTTCAAAAAAAAAAAATATTTGAAAAATATTTTTATTATATAGTTTATTGGGCCAATCATCAGGTGCCACGTGGCCAGCTCAGAGGTTTCCACGTGGCCCCAGGCCGGAGATCGAATGGTCATGTAAAGGTTTTTTGGAGATTATGGGGTTCGAACGCGGGAGCTCCCGCACAAAGTGCACGCGCCCATCTGCCACGCCACATGGGTGTTTTTTAACCCCTAAGGGCTCAGCATGTATTGAAATGTTAATGTAAAGAGTGGTGGGGGTTGGGGAGGCCAACCGCTAAGGGCCAACCCCCACCATATGACCCTCCATCCAGAACCGTGACCATATGCAAACTTCTGGCAGTTAGTTCGGTGGTCAATACACAGAGTGTTCACATGTCTATCCGCGACATTTAATGCAACTGTCAGTCCGTCTGGTGGGTCCGTTGGTGGACCACTAAATCCGACAAAAGTTTCCAAATTGATGGTGTTAATTGGAGTTCCTCCAGTTTTTGAGGAGCTTTCTTAGGAGTGATTGGGCAAATTACAATTTGGGTCATAACTCTTTGGATTTTTGACCATTTTTATGAATGAATAATAATTTTAGGCTAATTTTGACATTCTGAACACATTGGCAAAGGTTTCAGAGCCATCAGAGGTCATATTGTGCAGGTTTTTCTTCAGGAGTAGTCAAGGAGCCACTAGGGTGTTTTCAGTGTTTTGAGCATCCATTCTCTATTTTCTACAAATGAATAGTAATTCCTGACTAATTCAAGAATTTTTAAGCTACTTTTACAGAGATCACATCCATTTGAGGCTTTATTTTACATGTACTTACCATTTTTGAGCAATAAGATATGAGGGACATGCCATTAGGAGCTGGACCAACAAATGTAGCCCAGGAGAGGTGAAGTGTTTCTTCAAATTTTCTGAGTATTGTTACATGTGATGTTTATTTCTCTGTTATTTACTGTTGCATAGTGTTATACAAGCTAATTTACATCCTTTAACCTCACATAAAAATCTGTTTAACTAAGTTAAATTCATTTATTTCACCTGCAAACTTTAGCGAACCCTATGCACACAATGAAATTATTGTTTGGATACTTAGCACATAAAGAGTAATACATTCCATTCAGATCAAGTTGGTATCAGAGCTTGGGTTGAGCTTGAGTTAAGCTAGAGTATTTTCTCTGTTTAATCTTTGTGCAAGAGTTTGTTTAACCGTTTTCAAGGTTTCTAATGCTTGCTAGGCTGAAGCTTAAGAGAGGAGAAGTTCAATTGGTGAAGGTTAAAATTAATCCTCATCCAAGGAGGGAAAGGGTTCCATTATCTCCACCTTCAATTTCACCTCAAAGAGATGCAGAACAAGCCATAAGCATGACTTCAAGGGAGGAAGGAACCCATGAAGAAGTTGATCCCAAAGAGGAAGAAAGAGTGTTCAAGAAAGCATTCCTTGACATGACTAAAATGGTGAGAGTCCTTTATCAAGAAAGGAATGAAAGACTAGAAGGAGAAGGATCCAAAATTCATAAGGAAGGTCAGGGTTCGTCAGGAGGCCATAATGATGAAGATAAATCCAGGAAGGGTAATGGAGGAAATAGAGACAGTGGAAAGTCACCATCATCACCCTCATCTTCATCTTCATCAACCTCTACTTCATCTTCAGTACACCAGTCACAGAAGTCAAAGAACACTGGTAAAAATCCTTTTCTAAAACTTGATGTTAAGTTTGAATTGCCAATGTTCGATGGTGAAGTTAATGCAGAAAAGCTAGATAATTGGATTAGGAAATTAGAGGTCTATTTGAGAATCAAAAATTTTCATGATGATGACATCAAAATCCAATTAGCTTCATTGAGAATGGAAGGTGTAACACTTGTTTGGTGGCAAACCAAGACAAAGGAGGAGATCAAGAAATATGGTAAGATTATTTTATCATGGATTGATTTCATTAATGTAATAAAAAATAGTTTTATCCATTAGCTCACATGCAAAAATCCATAATGAACTGGAAAAATTTTAAACAATTGAAAGGACAAAATGTACAAGTGTATACTCAAGAATTTATGAGAAGAGCTCTTTTACTAGGAGTAGATTTGCATAGCCAAGACACTTTTCTCAAGTATATAGGAGGTTTACATACCTACCTAAGACATACAATCCTCATGTTTAACCCTACAAGCTTAGATGAAGTTTGTGTTCAAGCCACACATTTAGAGGCAAGGGGAAATCAAAACTTAGATGGGAATGAGGAAAGTGAGTTTAAAGGAAAATGGAAGAAAAAGAGAAATGCAAATACTAGAAAAGAGAAGGGAAAATTATTTTGCAAACACTGTTCTAAAACTAGCCATGATGAGAACCATTGTTGGAAACTTCATCCAGAGTTGAAACCAGAATGTTTTAAAGCCAAAGAGAAAGCCAAGGAAAAAGACAAGACAGTTGCAATAACTGAACAAGAGCTAGGGTTAGATTCAGGAGATGAAACAAAAATCATAGCTATGGCACTAAAGAACATAAAGGGGAAAGTGATTGTAAATAAACCCAGTTCTAGTATTTCTAACTGTCACATAGAAGCTCAAACTGAAGAAAAGAAAATTGAATTGTTTCATGTGAGGGTCATTTCCAAACATACCAAGGTTGACACATTGTTTGACAGTGGGTCACAAGAAAATTTAATCTCTGAATACTTGGTCAAGAAAATTAATCTTGAGACCATTCCACATCCAAAACCATATCCACTTGCTTGGATTTGTAAGGATGCAAATTTACAGGTTTTAAAGAAGTGCATGTTGCGCTTTGCAATAACCGCAAATTTCATTGACACAGTTGAATTAGATGTTGTTCCATTGTATATAACAGGTATGGTGTTGGGAAGTCCTTACTTGTATGACAGGAAAGATATCTTCCATCGCCATGAGAACAAATACCATTTATTTAAATATGGCAAGGAGTACATTATGAGAGCTCATCATAAAAAACTAGACCCTTCATTAGTTAATGCAGGGAATTTGAAGAGGCTTGTCAATGCAAGTCAAAACTTGACATTGATGATGATTAAGCAAAGAGAAGTTTTACATAATCCTTTTCATGCAAATACTGATGTATATAATGAGTTGTTTCAGTTTGAAAGCATGTTGTCTTTGAAAGAAGATGACAAGCAGTTGCAGCAGTCGATATTGGTGTCAAACGGTGCTGAAAACAAAGTGTCAGTGCAAGAAGTTGTAAATTCCTAGAGAGGGAAAAGAAATTTGACAAAGTCGGCACAAGATTCAGTAATGTTCATTGATGGTTTTAGAAAGGTGTTGTACATATTCATCCCTGCCGTAGCCGAAAACCCCATGACCCTGCTTGATGCTACTATCTCCGCCCGAAAACCTGCATCGCAATAGTTCAAAATTCAAATTTAAACAATCGGGCCGATCCTTTAAGATTTTGGCTCCCTCCCGCTTCGACTTCCATATGACCCAGGTCAGAGAACCACAATTCAAAGCAGGAAGGGGCCTATTGTTTTAACAATCGGACGCAATATTGGCCATTCGATCTAGCTCAGATCGACGGTGCGGCAATTGACATCTATGGTGGGTCCGCGCGCAGTCGATTGGCGGTTTTCATGACTCCACCACTTTATTTCCCTCCGATGCAAGCACAGCCGTTGATCTTGTTTCAAGATCGAACGGTCCTGGGTTGATCGCAGCCCTGTTTTCAATCGCAATCGGAATATAAAAGATGTGCCACTCCCGCTCTACCCACTCTGCTTTCCGATTCCGATTGTCGATTCGGGTCCCACCTCCTGTGGCCATGTCATCATGTTTCACAAGTGTACGCTGCGTTATTCCTCCACCATTCGTGTGTCCTGATGACGTGTCATGGTTTATGAACCCTTAGCCCGTTCATTCATCGTCGCCCCATTGTTTTCTGCCTCGTCACTCCCCGTTTCCTCATTGTGTTTGTGTGTTTCTTGTCACCCTGCATCCTCTCAATGTCTCGCCTAAAATGCATTACCGACTTCATGGTCGCTGTTGTAACCACACTCCATATCGCCGAGTCGTTTTTCTCTAATGATTTGCGGGTTTTGTAGGTTTTAATTTGGTTTTGTTGGCGCTTTAATTTTCCGCCTCCATTGAAAAATCTAGAGCATAACAAAGGACAGATCATACTGGCAGCAATTAAAGGAAGGAGCCGAGGGTAGGTGGGAGAGATGACCACCATTAAAGAAGACAGGGATATGAACTCTCAGAACTCTCCGGATGCGTCCGCCCCGCATTAAAGATCCAGGATTCAAATCCATAGCCGAAAGCCGAGAGTACAGTACTTAAATCCAGATTGTTCCAAATCTCTTACGGCCGTAGATTTTCTTTTAGCCGCGGGCAACAAATTGTATATATTTTATTACTCCCATCTTGTAGATAAGGAGATTTTATCTCCCAGCATTTATTTCTTGAACAGGATGTTCAGTACCATCATTTATAGCCAGTCATTCATAAGAGAAGGCGCGAACGTTTTCCGCCATTGGGTTTCAAACTGAGTCATTAATTGTGCCTCATTTTCCTCCTCTTCGGGAAGTTTCTGTCTTCTCTATAAATAATCAAAAATAAAACATTGTAGAGGTTCTAGATTTCTGTCAGCAAACTGTGCAGCGAGAAGACTATTGTATTCATCTTGTAATATTTCTGTATGAATTTTCAGAGCCCGTAGGGTCTCAGTGAGGAGGGGTTATGACTGTATTGAGGATTCTGGTCTTTGGTATCTCACAGTATGTAACTTTTCTTATGTGTTAATATATCATCCCTTTTCATGCAAATTTTCTTCTTGTATTATGTTCTAGAATGCGAGTGGCTCACTAGTTTGCAGTAAGGATTCATCTTAAGTGGTGCCCTTTTTGGAATTATTCAAGCGCTTTAAATAGGCCTAGAAGTGATATGCTGTTCCATGTTCACTCTTTTCATAATTTCTGCTATATTAGTGGCTTAAGGATTCTTAAATTGGTGCGCCCTTCTGCCAGTAATATCTTCTTATGTTTCCTCACTACCTGCACTTCTTGATATTTGATTTCTGTGATATATTATTTGAATAGGCCCTCTTTACAGTAAGCGGTCTCTTAACTGTCTGATACTTTCATGCTGAAGTTTTACATGATGTCTTTACATTACTCCTATCCTTGTATCAGCCTCTGAGAGAGAAATTGGACCAATTCAATCTAATTTAATTTCCTTGTTCAGAACAAGAGATAGTAGGTGAGTCCCTTGGACTGACAACCCAAATTATAAAGGACTCCTTGCTATATTAAGATGTCCTAGGCACTGGTCTATGGCAACTCTAGGCTGTCTCTATGAGGGTGACAAAATCATCCACAACATCTTTCTGGCGCCGTTGCCGGGGAACGAATTCAAGAATATCTGTTTCCCTGGATTTGACATCCTATATTCACTCTCTAATCAGGTGAGCACAGAGAGGTGAAGAGTTGTAGATTTCTCACCTTGGCGACTCCACTGGTCTTTATTTGATAAATTTTTGGAAGTTCTGGCTTCCCGGAGGCCCCATTTGAGGTCGGATACCTCACCACCGAAAACACCCGTGTTTGACCCGGAAAAGATTATTCGTAAGAAAGGTTGGAAAGAGAAGAAGTCGGTTCGTCCCGAAAATTCTGAATATTCTGTTGAAGACTACCCGCCTTCTTCTTCTCAAGAAGTTAGAACAGAAAAACCCGAGTTTCACTCAGAAACTCCACGTAGAGAAAATGCCTGGATTGAAGGAGGATCTCACCCTACTTTCGAGGCTGAAGAAATTAAAGAGGTCACAGAAGTAGCTGTTGTTAACCGTGAGTTATTTCCTTCTACACCTCAGGCTTCTGTGCAATATATTCCCATTGTTATTCATACTTCACTTCCTCCTACTTCTCTCCCTTCATCTGTATCTCAAATTGTTGTGCAACCCCCACCTCCCCCAATGGCCAACGTTCCTGCTTTTCTGTTAAATAAATATGCTCCTCTGGCTCTACCCCCAGTACTGCATGACATGCCACAAGATTACCTGAAGATCCTACCGAGGTTTAATGGTGAAAGTGACATTGATGCTCAGAAGCATCTCGAGACCTTCTGCTCTTTCGCGGAGAACTTAAATGTTGAACATCTGGATGTGGTTTTGAGGTTGTTTGTGCAGTATTTAGAAGGCGAAGCCAGAAAATGGTTTAAGACATTGGGGAATAATTCCGTGACCACCTGGGACCAAATGGAAAATGCTTTTCTCAGGAAGTGGGGGGAAAAGAAAGATTATGGAATGTGCCTTACTGAATTTAATACCATGAAGAAGAAACAGAATGAAGGGGTATCAGAGTTCATCAAGAGATTTAACAAGTTATACCTGAGCCTACCTCCCGAAATGAAGCCACATGAAGCTGCAGCCAAAGTTGTTTTCATAGCAGCTTTCGATTCCGATTTTGGTTTCTCGCTGCGGGAAAGAATGCCTGTCACCTTGGATGATGCTCAAACAGATGCTCTAGAATTGGAGGCAAATTTTGCCGCCACTGGTAAGTCAAAGGGAAAAGCTGAGCAAGATACTAGAAGGAGAGGTAAAGAAGAGGTTTCTACCTCCAATCAAGACAAAGACTCTGACAAAATGGATGAGATAAGCAAGATGATAAAGAAAATGGTCAAGCTAGAGCTGGAAGCTAAGAATGCAGCTCCCAGGAACTATTATAATGATCCAAACAGAGGATATAATCCTCAGTACAGAAAGCCCCCGTTACAGATAATGCCAAGAGAACAGCAAGACCAGGTACCCCATCCCTTCTACCTGGAGGGACCAGCAGATGACTCCGTTAGAGATGCAGCTTATAAACTTGAGGATTCAAATCTGGCCTTCTCTAATAGTGATGATATGGAGTGCCCCCTACAAGAAGAAGACGAAGAAGCAGAGATTGACCATTACTGCAAGCAATTTGCTGATTTCATGGAAGCACAATTCAACATCAAATATGATCTTAGATCCTCAAGGAAGAGGACCCGAACCCAGGAGCAAGAGGAAGAGCAGCCTCGAGAGGAAACATCGGCTCAGAAGGAATCAACAGCAAAGAGGTGTATAGAAAAAGGTAAGAATCTTCTGAATACCCCCTTGCAGTCTAATGATCAAGTTCCCTCCTCTTCTATGCCAGTTGGCCCCCCTAATGCTGAGCCAGTGTCAAAAGAAGTCAAGTCTTCAGTTGAAAATAGGGAGTCCAAAGAATTAGCACTAGAAAATCCCACGTCTGCTTTCAATTTGCAAAAAGAGCATGAGAAGATTAAGATTCATGTTCCTCTGACTGAATTATTAAAACAGCCTGCATATCAGTTTCAAGTTACCTCTTTCATTCTTCCTCCTGAACTACCCATCGCACCTGATAGTTTAAATCTGCAAGAAGAGAGACCAATGGTAGTCTTTGGCCCACATGTCGAGGATATAGACCCTTCTACTCCCCCCTTTTACGTGTCCCTAGTCATCCATGATCTGCTGCTACACAACTGTATGTTAGATTCTGGGGCTTCCCATAATCTTATGCCTTTGTCTGTCATGGAGCAACTAGGGCTGCAAATTACAAGGCCATATAAAGATTTATATTCATTTGATTCTAAAAGGGTTAAATTCTTGGGAATGATTAAAGATTTAGTAGTCAATCTAGCTCAAATCCCAGCAAAAAGTGTGGTCATGGACATAGTGGTTGCTGATATCCCAGCCCGCTTTGGCATGCTGTTGTCAAGGTCCTGGGGTACCAAGATTGGGGGGTCAATCAAATTGGATCTAACATATGCTACTGTCCCAGTCTTCGGAGGTCAAGAAAGGAGGTTATACAGGGAGACCAGATTTGTCAAAACGGTAACCAGGGCTGACTGCTCAGATAATTCCCCAATTTATAACAAAGAAGGGGACTTTTCATGTTTTATGTTGGAAGAAAATCAGGATTACACACATGAGACTCTTTTTGGTCAGGTTCAGGCTGAGCAGCCTAAAGAAGAGCAGGAATCAGGAATATGGACTCTGCATTTTGATGGAGCTAATTCAAGGGAGGGTAATGGAGCAGGAGTGTTGTTGATTTCCCCTGCAGGAAAATGGGTGCCACTGTCTTTTAAATTAGAATATGAGGCTACAAACAATGTAGTTGAGTATGAGGCGTTATTGCTGGGGCTGCAGACAGCTAGAAACATGGGCATCCACTGTCTAAAAGTGTTTGGAGACTCTGAGCTAGTCGTAAGGCAGATTAAAAATGAATGTCAAACTAAACACCCTCGGCTCAGGGCATATAGAAATGAAGTATGGGACATGATAGAAAACTTCTTTTCAGCATTTAACATACAGTTCATGCCCTGAGAGCAAAACAGGATAGCAGATTCTCTTGCGGTAGCTGCCAGTACTTTTCGTCCTCCTCAGAAACCACTCCTAAGATATGAGGTGGAGGTGCGTTACATACCATCCATTACAGAAAATATAAAGCATTGGCAGGTGTTCGAAGATGATGAACAGATGAAAAGATTTATAGAGACTGTGGGAGAATTCTCCAATATGGAGATTGATGATAATGGAGAAGAAGAAGTTGAAAATATTGCTGAAAATAAATGGGAAGATAGAATAGCAGGTAGTAAAGTGCTGCAGCTAAAGGGTAATGTCATACCCAGAGGGTTGGTACCACTAGAGAAGTTGTTCAATAAAGATGACGTACCCGTGCAGCCAAATAAAATAGTAGAAGATAATCAAGTAGAAGATTTGAATCTGGGTACTTCCACCGACCCCAAAATTGTTAAACTGTCCAAAAAGGTCCCAGAAGAATACAAAGAAAAGTATTTGAAGTTGTTTCAATCTTACAAAGATGTTTTTGCTTGGTCCTATGAGGACCTAAAAACTTTTGATGTAAATATTATACAGCATAAAATTCCGTTGAAGGAAGACGCAAAGCCATACAAACAGAAGCTCAGGAAAATAAATCCTTTGCTTATTCCTTCTATTGAAAAAGAAATCAAGAAGCTGTTGAAAGCCAAGATAATCGTGCCACTAAGGTACTCAGAATGGATAGCGAACCTTGTTCCTGTTAGAAAGAAGAATGGAGAAACAAGGCTGTGTGTGGACTTCAGAAATTTGAATAGAGCATCTCTCAAAGACAATTACCCACTGCCTAAAATGGACCATATCCTGCAGAAAGTGGTGGGAGCATCCAGAATGTCAATGATGGATGGATTTTCAGGCTACAATCAGGTAGCTATTTTCCCAGAGGACCAGAAGAAGACTTCATTCACCACGCCATGGGGAACCTTTATGTATGCGAGGATGCCATTTGGATTGATTAATGCAGGTGCTACTTTTCAAAGGGCAATGGACATAGCCTTTATTGGAGAACAGGACAAGTTCTTGGTGGTATATCTTGACGATATCACGGTATTCTCAAATAATGATGATGAGCATATTGTGCATTTGAGAAGAACTTTCGAAAGATGCAGAAGGTACGGCCTCTCTCTTAATCCCCAAAAATCTTTGTTTGCATTAGACGAAGGAAAAATCTTAGGACATATCGTGACTAAGGATGGTGTAAAAATTGATCCTAAGAGAGTTGAAGTGATAAACAACATTCCTTTGCCAAGAAATAAGAAAGAAGTACAGGTGTTTTTGGGGCGAATAAATTTTTTGAGAAGATTTATCCCTAACTATGCAGAGATAGTTAGGCACATTATGAATATGCTGAAAAAGGAAAATGAAGTAAAATGGTCTCAGGAGTCTAGAGACTCATTCACAAGGATAAAACATGCATTTGCCGAAGCTCCTGTATTAGCAGGACCAGATTATAGTAAGCCATTTATGGTATTCTCATTTGCTTCACCTCATACCATTGCTGGAGTATTATTGCAGAAAAATGAAGAGGGATATGAACAACCAATAGCATTCTTCAGTCAGGTGCTATACGATGCTGAATTGAAATATAATATACTGGAGAAGCAGGCATACGCCCTGGTAAAGTCCCTTAAAGCTTTCAGAGTTTATATTTTGCAATCTCATATTACTGCTTATGTTCCCACAGCAGCTGTAAAAGACATTCTAGTACAAGGGGATAGTGAAGGTAGGAGGGGAAGATGGATTGCAAAAATTCAGGAGTATGATCTGGATATAAGGCCTACCAAACTGATCAAAGGACAGGGACTTGCCAAGATGTTATCTGAATCAAATCACCAAGCTTTGGGGATTAATCTGTCTATGATAGCAAATGAAGAATCAGAGAAAGAAGAAGAGCAACATGGACTAGAGAAGGCTACACAAAAGATACATGTGAAATATCTGACTAGTCCTAGGTATAAGCAAACAGTTGAATATCTGTTAACACTTAGCTGTCCTCCAGGATGTGACAAGGCGAAATACAGAGCTGTAAGGATGAAATCTCAGAAATACGCAATTGCCAATGGACAGCTCTACTGGAGAGACCCTCTAGGCATATTACTTTTATGCCTTACCGAAAATGAAGTGCAAAATGTAATGATGGAATTTCATGAGGGGATATGTGGAGGACATTACAGCTGGAGGGCAACAACCCATAAGATCTTGAAGGCCAGTTTTTACTGGCCAAAATTGTATTCAGATACTTTTGCTTGGGTCAGATCGTGTGACAAATGCCAAAGGTTTGCGGAAAGACAGAAATTAGCGGCATTGCCCTTGATCCCTATTCATGTGAATGAACCATTTCAGAAATGGGGATTAGATTTTATAGGAGAGATACATCCCCCATCAAGTGGCCAGCATAAATGGATATTGACAGCCACAGACTATTTTACGAAATGGTTGGAAGCCATACCTACCAGAAATGCTACAGATGCTGTAATAATGAATTTCATAGAAGATAATATTATATCTAGGTTTGGCTGTCCTGCGAGAATTGTGACCGACAATGCACAGGCTTTCAAATCTGCCAGGTTCGTAAAATTCTGCCAAAGATACAACATCATCCTTACTCATTCTACAGCATATTATCCACAGGGAAACGGTCTAGCAGAGTCATCCAATAAAACCCTAGTGAGAGCCCTAAAGAAGACAATAGCTGAAAATCAGAAGAACTGGGATTCTAAATTAAAGTTTGCCCTATGGGCAAATAGGTTACCAGCAAAAGAGCCACCGGAAAGTCACCTTATGAGCTGGTGTATGGGCGGGCTGCAGTGTTTCCTTTGCAATTAGCATTTCCAGTAGCACGTTTCATGCAAGAGAACCAAGAAGAACCAGATAACATGATCCGAAGAATTAATCAGCTGGTAGAATTGGAGGAAACAAGGAACCAGGTAGATCAGAGACTAATAGAATACCAAGAAAAAATGAAGAATGTCTTCGATCAGCACGCGAAGGATAGAAATTTTCAAGTTGGAGACCTGGTTCTTAGATGGGATGTTCGTAGAGCAGAAAAGGGCAAACATGCTAAATTTGATCCATTATGGTTTGGGCCATTCAAAATAGTGGAGCTGGGGAGAAACAACACCTTTACTTTAGAAAATCTACAGGGTGATTTTTTGGATGCGCCCGTGAATGGCCAGTTCCTCAAGCCTTATTTTCAATTCTGATCTCGGCTAGGAATGCCTGGTTGCATATACTGTATACAACTTGCTTTAGTTTTTATTTCTTCTTTTTTATAAAAGAAAATAACGCTGATAATTACTTGAAGTAAAAGTGCAGGAGAATTCAAAATAAGATGAAATAATTGATGGTCTACATGTTCTCGACATGTCTGAGGACGAACATGCCGTCCCCAGATGGAGCCGATGTTGTACATATTCATCCCTGCCGTAGCCGAAAACCCCATGACCCTTCTTGACGCTACTATCTCCGCCCGAAAACCTGCATCGCAATAGTTCAAAATTCAAATTTAAACAATCGGGCTGATCCTTTAAGATTTTGGCTCCCTCCCGCTTCGGCCTCCATATGACCCAGGTCAGAGAACCACAATTCAAAGCAGGAAGGGGCCTACTGTTTTAACAATCAGACGCAATATTGGCCATTTGATCTAGCTCAGATCGACGGTGCGGCAATTGACATCTATGGTGGGTCCGCGCGCAGTCGATCGGTGGCTTTCATGACTCCACCACTTTATTTCCCTCCGATGCAAGCACAGTCGTTGATCTTGTTTCAAGATCGAACGGTCCTGGGTTGATCGCAGCCCTGTTTTCAATCACAATCGGAATATAAAAGATGTGCCACTCCCGCTCTACCCACTCTGCTTTCCGATTCCGATTGTCGATTCAGGTCCCACCTCCTGTGGCCGTGTCATCATGTTTCACAAGTGTATGCTGCGTTCTTCCTCCACCATTCGTGTGTCCTGATGACGTGTCATGGTTTATGAACCCTTAGCCCGTTCATTCATCGTCGTCCCATTGTTTTCTGCCTCGTCACTCCCCGTTTCCTCATTGTGTTTGTGTGTTTCCTGTCACCCTGCATCCTCTCAATGTCTCGCCTAAAATGCATTACCGACTTCATGGTCGCTGTTGTAACCACACTCCATATCGCCGAGTCGTTTTTCTCTAATGATTTGCGGGTTTTGTAGGTTTTAATTTGGTTTTGTTGGCGCTTTAATTTTCCGCCTCAATTGAAAAATCTAGAGCATAACAAAGGACAGATCATACTGGCAGCAATTAATGGAAGGAGCCGAGGGTAGGTGGGAGAGATGACCACCATTAAATAAGACAGGGATATGAACTCTCAGAACTCTCCGGATGCGTCCGCCCCGCATTAAAGATCCAGGATTCAAATCCATGGCCGAAAGTCGAGAGTACAGTACTTAAATCCAGATTGTTCCAAATCTCTTACGGCAACAAATTTTCTTTCAGCCGCGGGCAACAAATTGTATATATTTTATTTCTCCCATCTTGTATGTAAGGAGATTTTATCTCCCAGCATTTATTTCTTAAACAGGTTGTTCAGTACCATCATTTATAGCCAGTCATTCATAAGAGAAGGCGCGAATGTTTTCCGCCATTGGGTTTCAAACTGAGTCATTAATTGTGCCTCGTTTTCCTCCTCCTCGGGAAGTTTCTGTCTTCTCTATAAATACTCAAAAATAAGACATTGTAGAGGTTCCAGATTTCTGTCAGCAAACTGTGTAGCGAGAAGATTACTGTATTCATCTTGTAACATTTATGCATGAAGTTTCGGAGCCCGTAGGGTCTCAGTGAGGAGGGGTTATGACTGTATTGAGGATTCTGGTCTTTGGTATCTCACAGTATGTAACTTTTCTTATGTGTTAATATATCATCCTTTTTCATGCAAATTTTCTTCTTGTATCATGTTCTAGAATGCGAGTGGCTCACTAGTTTGCAGTGAGGATTCATCTTAAGTGGTGCCCTTTCTGGAACTAGTTAAGCGCTTTAAATAGGCCTAGAAGTGATATGCTGTTTCATGTTCACTCTTTTCATAATTTCTGCTATATTAGTGGCTTAAGGATTCGTAAATTGGTGCGCTCTTCTGCCAGTAATATCCTCTTATGTTTCCTCACTGCCTGCACTTCCTAATATTTGATTTCTGTGATATATTATTTGAATCGGCCCTCTTTACAGTAAGCGGTCTCTTAACTATCTGATACTTCCATGCTGAAGTCTTACATGATGTCTCTACATTACTCCTATCCTTGTATCAGCCTCTGAGAGAGAAATTGGACCAATTCAATCTAATTTAATTTCCTTGTTGAGAACAAGAGATAGTAGGTGAGTCCCTTGGACTGACAACCCAAACTATAAAGGACTCCTTGCTATATTAAGATGTCCTAGGCACTGGTCTATGGCAACTCTAGGCTGTCTCTAGGAGGGTGACAAAATCATCCACAACAAAAGGCATGGTACGACAGTGAAGAAACTGGGTCAGGAATTGACACAAAATCAAAGAAAATTCAAAAAAAAAATTCCATAAGGACAGGATGCAAGGTGAAAGTAATTTTAAGTTTCCTTTGATTATAGGCCAATGTATTTAAACAATATGTTTACTACAAAGTTAAGTTTTTTTTCTAAAAGTTCAGTAAATGTGCAGCATGACTATGTCAAAAACAACAATGGTTGGTCAATGGAATCAAGGAAAAATTTGTCGTTTCATGAAAATATCCAATTAATCAAATTAAGGAAATTTTAGTGGATTAAGATTGGAAGAGTGGGGACATACTTTCCTCATCTTCATGTTCACTAGTCTAGAGAGATTTTGGGGTCCAAAAGCTTCCCAATGGGGAGGTGTGATCAGGAGATCATGTCCATTGTTAAAAAATGTTCAAAAATGAAAGTGTTTAAAAGTGTTTTCAACCTGAACTACCGAAAAGGTCTCATCCTTGCGATTCTGGCACCGTGAACGGTTCACAAAACAGAGTTCGCATGCAGAAGTTATGAAGGTTTGAAAAGCCTAGTAAACTCCAAAAAATGACATTTTGACTAAGTTTGACTTAGCATAAAAATTTAAAAAAAAAATTATTTGAAAATTATTTTTATTATATAGTCTATTGGGCCAATAATCAGGTGCCACGTGGCCATCTCGGAGTCTACCATATGGCCCCAGGCCGTAGGTCGAATGGTTGTATAATTTGTTTTTTGGAGACTATGGGGTTTGAACGTGAGACCTCTTGTGCACAATGCACGCGCGCAACCGCCATGCGACACTGGTGTTTCTTAACCCCTAAGGGCTCAACATGTATTTAAATGTTAAAGTAAAGAGCGGCGAGGGTTGGGGAGGCCAGCCCCCACCATATGACCCTCTGTCCAGAACCGTGACCATATGAAATCGTTTGGCGGTTAGTTCGGCGATAAATACGCGGAGTGTTCACATGTCTATCCATGGCATTTAATGCAATTGTCAGTTTGTCTGGTGGTTCCGCTAGAGGACCACTAAATATGGCGGAAGTTGCCAAATTGACGGGGTTAACTAGAGTTCCTCTAGTTTTGGAGGAGCTTTCTTAGGAGTGATTGGCCAAATTACAGTTTGGGTCATAACTCTTTGGATTTTCGACCATGTTTGATGAATTAATAGTCATTTTAGGCTAGTTTCGACATTCTGAACAAATTTGCAGAGGTTTCAAAACCATCAAAGGTAATATCCTACAAGTTTTGCTTCAAAAGAGGTCAAGGAGCCACTAGGGCCACTAGGGTGTTTTCAGTGTTTTGAGCAGCCATTCTCTTTTTTCTGCAAATGGATAGTCATTCCTGACTAATTCAAGCATTATGAAGCTTTTTTTATAGAGATCACAACCATTTAAGCATTTATTTTACTTGTACTTACCATTTTTGGAAAATAAGATATGAGGGACATGCCATTGGGAGCTAGACCAACAGATGTAGCCTAGGAGGGGTGAACTGCTTCATTTAATTTGTTGATTATTCTTACATGTGATGTTTATTTCACTGTTATTTACTGCTGCACAATGTTATACAAGCTAATTTACATGTTTTAACCTCACATCTGTTTAACTAAGTTAAAATTATTTGTTCCACCTTTAAACTTCAGTGAAACTTATGCGCACAATTTAATTACTATTTGGATACTTAGCACAACAAAACTAGTAAATTACATTCAGATCAATATATGTCTTGAGGATACCAAGGTGATTACTAGTGAGAATCACCATTTCAAAAGAAGTATTCGTGAGGCACTAGAAATCTTAAAACACCCTAATAACCTCACTAGGCACGGTGGTGTGGAGGTCAGCAAAAATTGGGTGCCCTTATTTCCCTGACACTCTCACGTCTGTTAACCCCCTCTCCTCCTTGTCTTCCACTATCTCCTATGCTCTCCCTCCTTTTATTGTGCCCTAGAACCCCACTTAGGACCTTCAGTCTCCTCTCCACCTCCTCCTCTTTGTTCACCCCTATGGATTCTTTTTTTCTGCCCTCCTTCTCACCTAGTTTCCCTCTTTCCATCACTGTTCATAATCCCCCCCTTCCTCTAGCCCCAATTGATATTGAATTCTAATGGGTCTCTTAAATAAACCATATCATTGACCCTAATCATTTCAACTAGTGATTAAATAAATCTTATATGTTGTTTATTGCTATTAATTAACCAATATTAGTTGTAATAAGTGACAATTATCATTTAATATTAAAATTAATACTAATAAGATCAATAATGATAATTAAAATATAATTTAACTATCAATCATAAATATTAAACCATTTATTAATTCAATCTAATTTACATTAGTCATAAATATTAAGTAATATTAAACACCCCTCATAAAATAATTTCATAAAATTAAATTTATACCATCCTTAATATTAAAATAAATCATATCATATACATTTTAATCAAATTAAATCGCATTAAAATTTTAACATTAATAATTAAAATTATAAATTATTCTAATTATCATTCATACACATAACACCATTATTAATTTTATCAAAAATTTACAATAATCATACATATTATTTAGTATTGAAAGCCTCATTAATAATTTTAATAAAATTTCCTTAATATTATAGTCATACACTAAATTATAAATTATTCTAATTATGATTCATACACATAACACCATTATTAATTTATCAAAAATTTACAATAATCATACACATTATTTAGTATTGAAAGCCTCATTAATGATTTTAATAAAATGCCCTTAATATTATAATCATACACTTTTTTAGGCATAACCGATCTAATTCGAATATTTCTTTAAAAAACAAAACAAGAATAAGAAATCAAATTAATAAAATACTTAATGATGAAATTAAAATATAATGATTTAATTATATTTTTACATCCTGGTCGATCATTTCTTTATCCTCTTCCATTTTTTCAGATCTTGATTATATATATATATATATATGAGAAAAAACATAAAGTGAGATTTTTATTATGAAGATTTATCTTTATTTCACTATTGATTTTATATATATAAATATGCTTTGTTACAATACCCTCTGTATCAATACTACATGTCCAAAAAATCATAACTCATTTTCTATGACAATTTTTAATTAAAAAATAAAAAATAACATACTTATTTTAAAGAAAAGTTTCAAGTTTTAATTTGTCTATATCACTAAAAATATTCTTACTTATTCTATAAACTATAAATCATAAAATTCACTTAATCATTTATAGTTATATTAAAATTCTAAAAAATATATTCCAAAATAAACATATATACCTAAATAAATATTAACAATAATAATAATAATAATAATTTATATATTATAATATCTTACCTACCATTTCCATGTTTAATATAGCTAAGACATGATACATTGCACACCATTTTTATTCATACAAAATTCCATATTCACGTAAAAGAGTGGTATCAATCAATCACATACATTACTCCTATGATTATTGGCGTCACATAAGATACGAAAGTCCTACAAAATCATATTAACAAAGTGGTGAAATACAGTTTAAAAAAATATCGCCGGGTTTGGACATTCATCCCAAAAAGAAGGGTAAAAAAGGTACATGGCAAGG
Organism: Pinus albicaulis; assembly: GCA_034641835.2. Lineage (NCBI taxonomy): Eukaryota > Viridiplantae > Streptophyta > Pinopsida > Pinales > Pinaceae > Pinus > Pinus albicaulis. The sequence continues at coordinate 1,105,413,354 of CM076570.1, read as the reverse complement.
TTAAAAACTATTTAGCCAGAAGTACTACAAAATTATAGTAACACTTCTTTTTTTTAAAGATGTAACATGTTTTCCCGAGTTTTACATATAACAAAGTTAAAAACCACTAATGGAATCATAAAATGGAAACTGCAAAATTATAATAATAACATTTTTTCCCTAAATTTTACACATAACAAAGTTAAAAATCTTTAATGCGTATCATAAAATGGATACGGGTTTATAAATTACGAATAATTTTTTTTCAATTTTAACAAATTTTTAGTAATTTTTAAAATAAAAAAAAATATTAATATAAATTTGATTAAATTTATCAAATTTATTAAAAGGTGAAGTTATAACTAGCATTAAAATGGTGTTATTTAAAATTTAAGAAAATGTTATGAATTTTTTTTTCCGGTTAAAATTAAATATTTTGGATAATATTTTTGTGAGATCATTTTTGGTATATAAAATTTGAGAGAATTTATTAAATTTATTAAAAGTGAAGTTATATGAAATATTAATTTTTTTTTTTTTAAGTTATGTGAGTCTGGAGATGACTACATATTTAACTGTGATTTAAGGGCATTTAAGTCATCTAAATCATCCAAAAATTGTACTCAGCCGGAATCACATTAGCTCTTAACATGGTTGAATTTGTTCTCATTAAATTTCCAAAAAGAATTTGTTCTCATTAAATTTCCAAAAATACCTTAACAATACAGATCACCATCTACTTTATAAACTGAAATTATACCAAATATTATTATATAAAAAAATGTTTATTTAAAATTTGAATAAATAGACATTGATTCTACATGTAATCAATGCAATTGATGTTAATGTTGAAAATCTTTCAAAAGATTATATAGACAATGCTCTTAGAGTGAACACGGAAACTAAAAATCGTAGAATAAATTGGTTTGAAGTACTTGGCAATATGAAATTTGAATTTTTAGATCATTGGTTAGGGTATGATACCAATTACATGAAAATTCTTGTTCCCCGTGATTCATGAATGCTTGATTTTAAAACTTTAAATTAAAACTATTCAATGTCACTCTAACTTAAATAACTTTTATATCGTTATGTGCTTTGGCATCTTGTTATTTATTACTATCTATTTGATTTAATAAACTATATGTTGGTAAGGATTAATCTCATACAAAGGATTATCTTAGACCATCACTAATTAAAAATTATTGAATAGCCACTGGTTTTTAACTCAACATTAGTGAATTTGAATTACAATTGTAGTAAAATTACTCTTGTAAAATGTAATGAAACATTTTAATATACTTTTTGGTGTTTTAATTGTAGTGTTTTATATGGTTTAGAAAAGTTGAAATTAATGGAGAAAGTTTGTTTTACAGTTGTGTGTCTTCATTTAGACTTAGTTCCTAGTTTTTAGGAGATAGTTTTGATCTCCTAAATTGAATGTAATATTTATTTCTGATTTTTATGATCAGCGGAATAGAGTAGTACTGCTTGGGCAGTCTCTAGGTGTACCTCGTCATACCTGTGAGCTGCCAGTTTCAGATTGTAAGTTTCTTTGTAATTTGAATTTCTATTTTTTATCTTGGTATTAGAGCTCTAAGTGAGTTGAGTTTTTGGTGAGTTGAGCCATTGTGGCTGAGAGCTGTAGTGGCTGAGATTAGAGAGCGCAAGTGAAGCTGTAGTTGGAGGCGACAGAGGATCACAAGAGGAATTGTTGATACCATTAAGAGGTACACTAGTACAATTTTTTTATGTGGCAAAGCGCTGATTTTTCTGAATAAACCTGATCAACGTGCCCCCAACATAGAGAGGTCGCGTTGTTCAACACGGGCAGTAAATAGGGAACGGGTGTTGATAACCGCGAATGGTCAATAATGAAATACCTGTGCTGATAGTGAAAACTTATAGAGGTTTTATTTGACGTAAACTACAATAACGTGAACCTGTGTTGGTGTTTTTTGCATGTTAAAGGCGGCCCGTGACGAGATGTACCTATCTTGGTGGTCCTGTCCAATGTTTTATTTTTTATATTTAAGTTCATATGTCTAGATTTGGATCCATAGAACCCAGATCTAGAGTTGTTGGAGGATATGGAGTTAGATCCATAGATTAATTGTTGGAGGATTTGGAGGCGGATCTGTAGATCGAATGTTGGAGGATATGATGTTAGATCCATAGATTGATTTTTGGAGGATCTTGTGTTGGAACTAGAGATCGGTTGCTATATTATTGGATTTGTGGATTGAACCAGGGAATTCGTTATTAGAGTCGTGGATCTATTGATCAGACACGCTACTGGTGGTTCTCGTAAATTAAAATCATGGCACTGTTGAAATTGTTTTGTCACAATGAATAATCACATTGTAGTGACATACCTTAATGAGATAAATATGCTCGATGGGTCAAATTATGCCAACTAGAAATTCAAGTTGCAGACATTTCTCAAGGGTTCTATTACATGGACAATTGCAAATGGAGATGAAGGAAAGACAATTGCAGTCGGTGGTGTCACAACCACATCAGTTCAAGATTGGGAAAATAAGGAAAATAAAGTGTAGGTGTTGTTGAAGACATTGGTAAAAGACAGCATAATCCCTCATATCCGAGACTACAAAACCGCAAATGAGATTTAGGTGACACTCAAGGATTTGTATGAAACGAAAAATAAAATTTTTGTGTTGTTTCAGAAGAGTAAGATTCTCTCCATTAGAATGGAAGAGAATGAATCCATTGTTGCATTCATCTCACATACTAAATAACTATGAGACAGGTTAGGTGACATAGGGGAGAAAGTATCCAACATTGATCTCGTCACAATTACTTTAAATGGCATGATAAAGGATTATCAATTGTTCATTACAGGGCTTGCATCAAAGGAGAAATTTCCCACCTTTTAAGAGTTGATAGGGATTTTGATGCAAGAAGAAGAGAGATGTAAGAATATGAAGCCTATAAATGCAGATCAAGCATTGGTGGCAAAGAAAAAGTTCTTCAAAGGGAAACCAGGAGGAGGACATAAAAGTGGTGGTCCATCTCAGAAAAATGCATTTCAAGGTATGCCATATTCTAAAAATGATTTAGGAATTAAGTGTTTTTATTGTGGCAAAAGTGGACATATTGCTAGAGACTGGTATAAAAAGAAGAATGATGAAAATAGACATAGACACAAGAGGCATATAGGGAATATTTTTAATGAAGATCTGAACCATGATCTTAAATTATTTTTGTCTGATGTTGCTCTTTCTGCTGAGACCGATGAGGATGGAACTTGGTTTTTGAATTCTGGAGCATGCTCTCATACGAAATGTAATAAACACTTGTATGAAAATTTTAAGGAGACCAGTAATGGTTCTAACATCTACTGGGAGATGACAGAGAATGCAATACTAAAGGGTATGGATATATTCATGTGATATTGCCTAGTGGTAATATTAGGTGCATCCAAAATTTCATGTATTTGCCTGGTATTAAAAATATTTGATCTTTGACTCCATGATTATAGAACAAAATTTAAAGGTATAATTTTTCAAAACTTATTTTATCATAAAGATTTTTTGGATCATCAGAAGTTGGTTGCATTAGGAGTAAGAGTTGGAGGCCTATATAAGTTAAATTTTACAAGGATGCCACATCAAGATTTAAATTCAATGACTATGACAACAGAGAATCTTTGGCATTAAATGTTTGGTCACATCAAACTTCATGACTTATTGGTGATGCATAAACAAGGTATGGTTGATGGGCTTCCTATTTTAAGAAATGAACGTATTGATTGTGAAGGTTGCATACCTAGAAAAATGCATAGGGATCAATTTCCCTCTAGCTTAAATAGGAGAAAGAAAGATATACTTGAACTTGTGCATACTGATATTTTTGGACCTCTGCAGACAAGGTCCTTAGGTGGAGCTTACTATTTCTTGTTATTTATTGATGAATGCATAAGGTATACCTAGGTATACTTTCTATGAAGAAAAATTGATGCTTTCGAGTACTTTAAAAAATTTAAAAATATTGTTAAAAAGTGGATAGGGAAAGTCATTAAAATTTTTTGCTCAAATCAAGAAGGAAAATACAGACTTGGGAACTTCATCAAATACTACAGAGATCATGGAATAAAACAATAATTCACAATACCCCACACTCCACAATAGAATTGGGTTGCAAAAAGAAATAACATAACTCTGGTGGAGTGTACACGTAGCATGATGAAATGTAATAACCTATCCAATGGTTTTTTGGGAAGAAGAAATTAGTACTGCAGTTTACTTAAAGAATAGAAGTCAAACTAGGTGTCTTGATCTCAGGAATCCATTTGAGGCTTTGTATGGTGTTAAACCTGTAGTACATCACTTGAGATTATTGGATGTTAAAGCTATAAAATGCGTACTTTTTAAAAGCATATAAGATGTTTAATATATCTACTCACAAGGCATTTGCGAGTAGAGATGTTATATGCCATGAACAGATTGATGAAGGGAATAAGGATAGAAGTTATGAGGAATGACACATACCTTTAGTGATTGATGACAACAGTGATGAAGCCAAAGACAATGATTTACAATAACAACAACAATAGAAATATGAATCTAGTGATGTGGATACATTCATGAGTCGAAGTCCATTCATAGGTGAGAAAGAAATCACACAGGACAAAGTTGAGGCATGTCCTCTACCAAGGAGATCAGGACGACAGACTCACTTACCTGCAAGGTACAAATATTATGCTCTTATGACTAGTGTTTTAAATGTTGTTGATCCCATCAATTATAATGAAGAAAATCAATATGATAAATGGAGGTGAATTGTGAAAGAAGAGTCTAATTCCATAATTTAAAATAAAACCTGGGAATTACTTGAACTTCCAAGGGGAAAAGAGCGCATCGGTTGTAAATGATTATATAAACATAAGATCAAAGCATATGGTAGTGTATACAAGTATACAGCTAGATTGGTGGCCAAAGGGTACTCATAGAAAGAAGGGATTGATTATGAGGATACTTTTTCTCCTATAGCTAGGTTAAAAAATATTAAGATGTTAATAGTTCTAGCTACAAAGTACCATTGGATCTTACACCAGCTAGAAGTAAAATCTACTTTTCTAAATGGATATTTGAATAAAGAAGCATATTTAACACAACTTGAATGGTTCATTAAAAAGGGGCAGGAACACTTTGTCTGTAAATTAAAAAAGGAATTGTATGGGTTGAAACATGCTCCTAGATCTTGGTATGAGAAAATAGACTCTTTCTTCTTACAACATGGTTATAGGAGAAGTAAAAATGATCCATATATGTATACCAAATTTGATTCGAAGGGTTAGATTGTATTTATTTCCTTATATGTTGATGATTTAATTATTACTAGAAATTGTGATGAATTGGTTTAAGAAATTAAAGTTCAGATGCCATAGGTATTCGAAATGAATGACATTGGATAACTCCATTATTTTTTGGGTCTTGAAATCTAGAGGGATTCTAAGCATAATTTTTTTACTCAAGGAAAGTTTGTCAGGGAATTTTTGAAGAAATTCAAAATGGAACAGTGTAAAGTTTCTTTAGTACCTATACAATAGAATGTTAAATTTCAAAGTGATGATTGTTATAGAGAGGTGGATTTTACATTTTACAAGCAACTGGTTGGAAGCTCGATTTATTTGACTACTAGTAGACTTGAATTAGCATATTCAATTAGTGTGTTGAGTTAGTTTATGAAAAAACCTCTTGGAAATCAATGGGTGGTAGAAAAAGGTGCCCTAAAGTATCTTCAAGGAACCATAAATTTTGGCATTAAATATACTGATTCTTTTGATGTTAAACTATTAGGCTATTCAGATTCATATTGGGCTAGAAATATGGATGATAGAAGATATATAACTTGATATGCTTTCAATTTTGGGTCCGGGGTCATTTCTTGGAGCAGTAAAAAGCATAGTATCGTATATTTATCATCGGTAGAAGACAAGTATCAAGTTGTATGTGAAACCACTTATGAAGCAATTTCGTTGAGAATAATTCTTCTTGATGCATGAGAAGGAAAAAAGGATACTACGGTGATTAAATGTGACAACCAAAATTCAATGTCACTCTTAAAACCACAAATTAAAACTATTCAATGTCACTCTAACTTCAATAAGTTTTAGTATCATTATGTGCTTTGGAATTTGTTATTTATTACTATCTATTTGACTTGAATAAACTATACATTGGTAAGGATAAACCGCATACATAAGATTATCTTAAACCACCACTAATTAAAAATTATTAAATAGCACTATTTTTTAAAGTGTTTTCAACTCTTGACATCCCTGAATTTGAATTGCATTTGCAATAAATTTAACTTTTGTTTACAAGACTTGTAAAATGTAAGGAAATGTTCTCTAATTGAAGTATTTTATATGTTTTAGAAAATGTATCCAATAAGAAAAACGTTTGGATATCACACTAGCTAGGATTTTTTTTGGTTGGGCCATTTGACTTACCTCTATGCACATTTAGAGAATTATGTACTATTATCAATCATACAATCAAATGTTAGGTAAGTTATTTTTTATTTTTTAAATCCACCCTTTACACAATTTGATGGAATATTTCTAATTATTTTCCATTTTAATGGAACTAACTTTCTTCTAATTCTGGTTGTTAAATTTTAGGATATGCTTATCATACACCTTGTGGTTCTATAATGGAAAAAGTAATAATTTTTAAATAGTAACCAGGAATAAATACTAAGCACGAGCAATTATGCAACCAAATTACCAGTGGGCAATAGATGTTAGGTACTAGTAGTTGGAAAATTAATTATTGGTGCTTTTTAGCACACGGAATTCATAATAGATGGATGCTCTATATTTTTTTATTAGCATTTATTGAGTGCTAGGATTGGAAGAAAATAGAGTGTGGATTTTAGCTTATTATTATGCTATTGAAAATTGTTCAGAGTCCTTATGCTATTCCTAAACCAATTTTCTGGAAACTCTCTTATGTATTGTAATCATTTAGTTTTTTCATAACACACTGAGCACATTTTAGAGTATGGGATATTTTTTTCCTTTTTGAAGGGTTTTCCATGAAATTTCTTGTTTCTAAAAGAGTGTTTATTTAAAATATGCATATCATTCTTTGCTATTCTACACCTTTGCCTCATGTCATTGGTATCATATCCTAATCATGATAGATCCGATGTGATAAAAATATTTTTTTTATTTAATATTATTTTGACTGCGAGTTTAGTGGGTGTTCCTCAGGATGATCTTAGTTCATTGCAATTAATGGTTGTGATTTATATCAGAGTGAGAGGTCTGGAAAGCTTCATTTAAATGTCTAATTCGATGTATTAGAGAATAGAGAATTTTGATGACTGATTTCAATTATTCATATCATATTCTAAAGTGCTCGTTGAATAACATATTATTTCCACCCTATGTGATCTGAGTCTTTCACATGGACAACATTAAGTGCATTTTAATATATTTCAAATTGGATAATTACGCCTCATGTTTCAAGAATTAATACCATGTCATCTTCCATGAATTGATAAGGTACTAATAGATTACACTTTGTAATGATGGTATATGTATGACATGACAAGCTCTTACTATGTAAGTGAAAAAATGTGCTTACTCCTTTAGGTTACCTAGATATATATGTTTATGATATACTAACAATTTCCCTTAAATATGGAAAAGTACACCGAAGGAATAGAAAATTAGGAATTGTCAATTAGCAACATCAACGAATGTTGGAACTGCAATAGTAGGTTATCCTATCACTTCAATGTTTTACGTGATGTTTGTATTCACCTTATCTTCATCATGTGGCTCGAATTACTCGACGACTCTAAATATTGATGTAGATCAAGTCAAATTATTTGAAAGAAAACAGTCTTTGTTTGATTTTTTATTGAATTCATGCATAGCTCAGATTTATCACTTATCAAGTTCCACCGCCATTGGTATTGGACTATCCCAAATTTTATTACTGGCACAGCTGACCAAATTTTTCAATTTCTTCCCAATTCTAGTTGTCAACATGTCGAAAAGAATGAAAAGTAATGTAAGAATTGGTTATATGACACTCTTGAATACTGTGGAATTTTTATTTATGTGTTACATGGAACAGTGGAACTTGTATTCACCTTATCTTTATCAAGTGGTTTGACTCACTTGATAACTCTGAATATTAGTGCATATCAGTGCACTTCAAGTCAAGTCTTTTAAAGCGTGGGGAAAATACTAGATTCTTTTAATATGCAATTTCACCAACAAATTTGACGGCTTTGATTTAGAAGAGAAAGAAATTAAATTTTAGTGTTTATAAAGTGGGATAAACTTGGTGAATAATGATCAAAATAGATAATTTTTCAAAGTGAAATTTCCACCATTCTTCTATACTATGCAATTGTTTATGACGAGGATAAAAATGGATAAACTCAATAGTAAAGTTATTTGCAAGTGAAAAATGGATTCCACTTTAGTCATAATGTAAACAATTTATATGGTATAATTTTCTAAACTATTCACATATTTTCCAAAAGGGCTATGGGAATTTTCCTACCCATAAGACCCCATCTCCATTAAATTCATATGATCAACCCATGTATTTCCATGATGTATGGGAGGATATGTTGCGTTAGCATACTTAATTTGGTACATGGGAATCAAGAAATCTAATAAATATGAGTGGAAAATCCCCTATTAATATAACATCAACAATGAGTGGAAAATTAATTTTTTTATTAAATATATGTATTTCATATTGTAATTCATTTAATTCTTATCATATTTACCTCTATCTTGATTAAAGAGGTGTTGGGTGCAGGAATTGCAGTTTAGTAGACTCCTTCAACACTTAATTGTCAACCCGAGAGTTTCGTAAAACTTAGAGGTGAAGCACAAGAAATGCTAGAAGCGATATGAAAATTTCATAATTCTATTCCTTCTTATTTAATTACAATCTTGCAGAATCGAAAAGAATGATCACATGGAAAATAATACCAAAGAAATTGTAGTGCTGGAATATGAAGGAAAGTACTTTGTAAGGAAATAAAATAAAAGGAACTCACAAACTTCTACAAACAATCTTGATTGATGGAATGAATATTTATGTTTATATTCAATATAGTTGTATGACATATTGATAGTTGGACTCTTAAAGATATTTGTCTCCGTTAAAGATATTCTTGCTTGCACTAAACTATCATTCTTGTACTTCAGAAATGTTCTTGCGCCAGAACGGTGTGTTTGTACAAGAATGAAGTTTATATGTTGGAAGTATGTTCTGTGCTTATATTGAAGATTTTAATCTTCATCTAGGGGCTCTAAGTCTCAGGACTAGAGCACTCTAATCCTGTATCAGGATATCGATTCATGTACCGAAACAAAGGTTCCTACACCAATTTTTCAGAATACTTTTAGAAAATAAAAAGCATGTTAACTAAGGAAATAATTTGCAAAGGTTAAGAGAAATCTGAAAATAGCTTCCGTGCAATCATAAATATTCTTCAACCATACTTAATATTAAAACAAGAATTATCTTTGAAAGTCAAAGTAAAACTTTCTTCAAACAAGGAACTCTTTCATGCAATTAAAGAAATCATTTTATTATGACAATGGGCTTGTTCCTGTGATGGTTCACTTGATAATTTAATATAAAATCCGATCCTTTCCTCAAAAGTGTAAAGTGCAGTTATAGATCCCTACGTTATAACAACGCTTACTCTGTATTCATCATATCATCATTAACTCTTAAGTTTGAACACTTAATATTAAAAATACTTCTATCTTAGAAATAAACACACTTGCAGAAACACATCAAGATCTTATGAAGGAAAAGAAACAAAAAGACTTTCTTGGAATGAACCAAAGAAATGGACTTGCAAAACTGAAAATGCACTACAAGAAACATGCTTCCACCACTCCCGCCGAAATAAACTAAGCTTTGAAAAGGAAAAATTATACAAGTTAAAATCACAATTAGTTAAGCATGTGCACCATGGATCCGTCACATGACAACTACAAATGAAATCGAACCTGTACTTGAGAAATAATCGAAATAATTATTTAATTCATGCTTTGCATTCAAATTAAATTATCAAACCTTTAACTAGAGAGAGAATGAGCTGGGTTGGCTGCGCCGTAGCCAACCAGCTCATTTCCCTATTAAGAAACCTGGAAACTCAGCCTTTCAACAACACATCATCGTAAAATTGAAATGCATAAATGAAACAACATGGAACAATCCCTTTGTATTATATTTCGAATAAGCACATGTACATCATGAGGTTGAATCCAACCCAGAAAGAGGGTGATACCAGTAAAATTACAGTTCACCAAAATTACAGTAGCATCACTCGCTACTTCCTATCTGAATTCTAGATTATATACAACCCTTAGGCCTGCGGTCGTAACAAAAATATAACATCATTACAAACTAAGCCTTTCGACTATTAGGAGATACTAATTAAAGCATTTGACCGGAGTCCTAATCTCTAATACCTATTGATTTCTCTCCTCCTCCAAGCCCAACTTGAGATGACTGATCCTTAACAAGATATCCACGTAGGTAGTGAGTTGTCACGAGAGTGCGGTAACTGCCAGCTGGTGCAGGAATCCTACCTTCACTCGACAATTATACAATAATGATTAATACGTTGCTCAACAAATACTTTAGGAAAGAAAATATTAGTTAGAAAGATAATTTAAAGGTAGAAAGTCTATAAATAAATAATTAACTCCATGATAAGCCTTAAATATAAAGATATAAAGAGAGTGTAGCAATGGACACGATTCTTGAAATAGTGCAGGAATGAGGAGGTTCCAAGGTTAAAAAGAGGTCTTAGGTCATGTGTTAAAGTAGGAAAGACAAGAAAAAAGCAAGGGATCTTGATCATAGGAAAGACAAGAAAAAAATAAGGGATATTGATCATATAGATGAAGAAAGATATCAATATAGTAAGGATAATTACATTCCCAAGGGAGAAAAATATAAGAAGGAAAAAATAAAATACAACTACTACAATAGGAAGTTCCATCTAAAATTTTCCTATATGGTGAAGAAAATAAATCTAATGGCTAAAGTACTTTGGTAGCATAATATACATAGCTATATACAAAAAAATATAAAGATAAATATTGAGGACAAGCCATGACAGGATCAAGGTATCGATCATTTTTTACTTAGATTCCTCTAATAATATGTTTACATCAAAGAATTCTTCTTTTATACCTTGCACTAGTCCAACTATAACAACTTCTCCAACACCTCTTTTTGGGGTAGACCTTCAAGGTGATTTTTCATATCCTTTAGATTAGATTTATAATAGATTCTAGGATATGATTTAGAATTCCATAAGAATCCCATTATGAATCTATATCACATAATATGATGGGAACTTCATGCTTACAATCAACTAATCAACTAGTGGGTGAAATTGGTAAGTCACAAGGAAATACTTTTTAATTTTTTCTTAAACCACAACCTCTCATTACTAATGTTAAGAAGCATGTGGACCAACTAGCCCCAAAAGGATTCTCAAATAATAATATTGAATAGATATGATTACGAGTTCATAATCATGTTTATCAATAAAACCACCCTTCTTCATATCAATGAAATAGTTTACATAGTATGCATTGACTTTTATTCAGTGGGAGGGGGGGTGGGGGGGGGCGGAGTTTTCCCCATTGGTTGTTCCCTCTATACCTCACCTTAATCATATTTTTTCTATGGAAGTTGTGCCAACAATACCTAATATGGATGAAAATTTATGAGACTCATTGATTTTTTTATTGTACATGTGTATCTAACGTGGATGAGAATTGATGGGACTCATTCGTTAGCATACCCTTTGGTTGAGATTCAGGGACAGGGGTGCGGGGGGTGTTGCGGTATGTTACACTTAGTATTTCATCAGGAAATCATCAACACCTATGCACTATCCATCATTAGAACGTATTTCATACATTACTAGGGGCACATATGGAAACTTTTTTATTTACTACTCAAATTCCCTAGCATTTTACATATTTTATATTTTTAGTGCTATCTATTTTTAGAAAGGGATGTCACATAATATGAAATGAGGTATTGAATGGACACTATATGGAGGATGAAATGGCTATTTCCACTCTATGATTATGTATTATCCCATTCCTAGGAGTTTCTAGAGTGAGTATCACTTTCTCCCTGGTTGGTAATAGTTATTCGTCATTTTTGTCTCTCCCCCCTTTGTTAGTTGAATTTTAGACATATAGGAGTTTAAAAGAGTTTAAATAGTTAGTATTTTTTATGTGACATATATTAAATAATTCGAACTAGTTTATAATTTGACATACCTACAAGTCACTCCATTTTAGGAAATTTTGTTAAATTTTGGTCTCCTAATCTAATTTCTATTTACTTGGCAACTAGGGAAAGTACTTTTGAGATATACTAAGAACATGAACATGCCTCCCAAACCTAATTTTAATTGCCTGGAATCCTAGAGAGTCTATCTATTGTATTCATGTTAAAAAATAATATCATATTTTATGAGTAATTTGAATCATATTAATGGTTTTTAGTCAATTTGTCAACATGTTTATTTTCTCTTCTGTGTTACTTTTCACATAGCTAGTATAATATATTTGCACACTTAGATCCTACGATTGTGATTAAAATAAAATAAAAATAAAAATTTGGTTTATGTTTGTTTGGTGTGACCCCAAAACAATATGCCATCACATATTAATTTAACAAGGGAAATGTGATATGTGTTCTTCAATGATGATCTATTGCTTACTAGCATGGAAATAATTTTGTAGTTCCTACACATGCATAAAAGAAGTCTATCACTATGAAAATTCCATATAGATGACAACCCTTTTTTTTTAATAATTCATGATCTAAAATTCTATTTGGTATGGTAATTTTCATGAAGTTCTAATGATCCTTCCTTTAAGGTCATTAACCTCCATGCATTAGTATCTATCAAATCTCCAACAAGAGGTTGTTCTGAAAAATTGTAGATCACAATTGGAATGGGGTGATACAGTAGACCATTAACATTTTGAATTAATATGAAATTTATAAGCTGCTTTGACTCACTGGAAAACTTATTCCTCATAAGTTATAGTTGCAATGAGTTCCTTATCTGTATTAGGATTCACTTTCCACACTTTTCTCTTGGTTGTGTGATGACCTAAGAGGTCTATAACGCGAATATAGGTAGCTCCAATTCACTAGGCTACAGTATAAGCCTCAAGAAAGATACTTCAACCCTTCCCATGTCTATTAATTTTATTTAAAACTATGCTCCTATCATTTTTACATAAATATGGAAGGATTAATTTTCAAAGTTTTGTGCTCATGGAAAAGCCTGACCATTATTGAGGGAACACATAAGAATATCAACCACTTGTTCCTCGAAAATCATGTGCTCTTTTACCTTCATTTGAACTTGATGTATGAGAATGTTGGAGTGCAAACATGAATCCAACTGTCGGACTAGGAACAAGAAATAAAATTTTGGAACATGAATCAAACTCCTGGAACAAGAATGGTACTACCTTCTTTTGTTTCTCCAACACAGAACCACGCAGGGAAAGATGCTTCTAATTTCACTATGCATACACCTATCCTTGAAATCAAATTCACCATTCAATTTCTATCACTCAATTCATATTCTTGTCCTCAGGAAATTCACCATACTCTGTTTCACTTAGTCATCTCTACGCATCCTTCCATGCTATGTCTAGCGACCTTGAATCAGGCTTCATCCACATCTTTGAAAATCTCGAACGGGACTTCGATCCATATCCAATTCGACCTCATTCCTAGAATGGTCGAACTACATCCTTGTCTTCAAATAGTTCCCTAAAAGCTAAACCTCAATGAACTAGAAATGAAATAGGAATGCAACAGGTTTCCTTTAGTTGTTAAATGCAAAAATCCTTTCATAATTCAATTTTAACTTGTCTCATCTAAACAAAGGTTTAATCTTCGATATCGAAACATGCAGTAAATGTCAATTTCCTCTAGTTATGACATTGTCATCGACTCCTTCTCTGTGTGAATAGAGTTCCCTTTCTCGTTCAGATTTAAATATTTGACTATTTCATGCTAATTCATCCACTATCGACCTTCAATTTACTTGGAGGTCAGAACAACACTTCATAAATTAAAACATAGAGGCTTATTATTACATCAATTTCCCAGGCAGAGTATAACAAAATTTCTGCACATAGATTTCATTTACTTTCTAAACAAACCTCCAAACAACGATCTCAACAATACTGATCAACGCAGAGAAATCCTCTCACAAAAAAAACCACAATTGATGCATTCTTATACTGTGTCTCTTCTATGTATTGATTTATAAATCTCATAAATAAAATAAGTCTTGTTGCGCCATTAGTTCTACACTAAAAGTGTTCAAGCCAATACCAACAATCTAGCAGAATAAAACCACAATGTATCACATAGTTTCAGAATAAGATGTTCCTGTAGTCATTCACTACCAGGAATATCCAGCTATAACAATTCTATAATTTAGCACAACTCGTAACCTATATAGGAACATAGTTAGTTATTATTTACATCACATCGATAGAGATATTCACAGTTCCCAAAAGTACATAAAAATGTAACTCATTAAGTAGTTTCAAAAACATAAAATATTTGGCCTGATATACAAAATATATGGGCATATCGAGCCCTTGGCCTTCTACACATCTCATAACTCTTACACACTCTCACACCAACATATTCTTCCCATATGAAGGCTTAAATTTATAGGAACAATTACATAGTTATGGATCATTTTAGATTCTTGATCTTCTCCATAGATCTCTCAACTAATTCTTGAAATCTCTTAATCCACTTTTAACTCAATTAATTCATATTAAAGGACTTCCTAATCCTTAAGATCTTTATGAGATATTCATAAGACTAATATCTTTCGTATTCTTAATTATGTGAGAATATTTAATTTAAAAACCTCACACACCAATTTCTCACTCAAATAATTAAAATATACCAAATTTCATATTGATAAATTAAAATCCATATCAAAGATTAGACCCCCTAAGTCAATCAAATATACAATGATTTTTCGAGCCAAATTCTCCTACATTAGACTCCCAAAGAAAAAATAAATTCATAGACTCATGTCTATGGGGTCTGTCACTTTTTTGTAGTAATGTGACAACTACAAGTCTTAATAACTTGCTACCTCCAGGATCCCAAAATATTCCTTCAATATTTCTTCTTCATGCTGTTGTGTTTTTGTTTTTGTCATCTTTATTTCTCCTTGTCTCCAAATTTTATTTTGTATCGTTCCTTTCATCCTGTTGATCAATTCTATTATCATCATTTTCTTTCCGTTGTTGCTTATCTCCTTTATACGCATATACCTTTTGCTGGGTACTTTCATCATTAAGTTGTTTACTTTCTCAATTTCAACATTTAAATAATAATAATTTTGTTGAAAATTACTTATAATAATTTCAAAATTCTTATTTTCCTCTTCATCATACTTCATTTCATAAAAATTTAAAACATTAAAATATCTTCCTTCCTGCTGATTTAAAACAATTTTAAAATTGTCGTTGTTCATAATTTTCTAAAAATTATATTCATTTGTACCAATGATGTGAAGTTCTGTGATATGCTTATTTTCCTTAAATGAGTCTTCCTTATCTGCATTTCTCTCTAAAAATTCTTCTAGAAATTTCATTCCACCTTCAAAATCATTAAATGTAAAAATTACACTATTTATCGAAGGTTCTTTCTTTCACTCAGATTCTTCGAGCAATCTTTCCAACTAATCTATTTCAACATCATACCTCTCAAGCATAACATCTAAATGCTTTACTTCATCTATGCTTATAAAAAAAAAAAAAAAAATTTGTTCTTCCTGTGTCTTCATATCAGCTGTAGATGGTTTTCTTGCACCTGTAACAACATCTTTACACAAATTATCAGATTTTAAAATATAAGTCTTTCTAGCCTCATTTGATGTTTTAGGCATCAAATCTCTTCCAATGTCTTTGCCGTTCTCTCCAAAGATTCTTCTTTGTTCTGGTTCACATATGTGATCATCCTTTACCTCTGTTTCCTTCTGTATTTGAGCTGAAAACTCAACTTCATGGAATGAAAAAAAATCATCCCTATTTCCTTCAGGTTCACAAAGAACTTCTTCTTGACCATAATTTATTTTTGGATATTTGCTATGGTCATTAGCTGTCATAGTTTTCTTCCCCTTCTTAGAGGCAACCTGATCATTTAGTATTGTACTTGCATACATAAAAAAGCTATCAGTTTTAAAAATACAAGACCTTTCAGCCTCATTTGATGCTTCAAGCATGAACCTGTCATAATGGAATTTCTGGGTTTCAACAAATCCTTTTTGTTGTGACTCAATTCCTTTGATTTTCTCCTTTTCCAACAAAAAAATATTTCTTTTTTCAAGTTCTCTGAAGTTGTTTATGAGCTTGGAATTCCATTTATTTTGCAGTAGGTTCCATTTGACCCATTTCCTCATTCTCCATCCATATCTTCGATCTTCATTCTCTTTCACTTGTTGCCATTCCTTTAGTATATTCAACTCTGCTCTCATCACTGCAAGAATTATCTCACACTCTTCATTAGTCATCTTACCTTTATGGTATTTATCTAAACCTTTTATATGATCCTCCATGATCATTTTTCTCATGAGCTCATCCATGCTCATCTTAGTGATCTGTAATTCACCTTTGCTACTATATACCCCATCAAGCTTCCTCTCTAAGCTTGATATCTTCCTAGGTATTCTCTCTCTTGGTTCACTCTCTTGAACCTTCTAGAGCTTCTCTACTCTTTTTTACTCAGTAACCTCTCTCCTTTCTTCCAACCTCTAGTTGGATAGGCTCATCATCATCATCATCAATACTTTATTGTTCTGGCTACATGAAAATATCCTGATACTATTACTTGTAATAAATAATTCATCAATAATTAATAAGAAGACCATACCTCACTATCCAATATATGTTACATATGTTCATGCTCCAGTTTCCTTTTTTGTTGATTCTACTTTTATTGTTGCAGTCATCAATTCTCTTCATACCTCAGAACAATATTGTAAATCTATATTTAAAGAAAATATGATCTAGTTTCTCTCAAAGTATATTTTCCTTCCTTCTCTCTTCACTATTTTTTCAAGCTTAAATCATGCAATCATAAGTCTTCTAAATTCAATAAATAAATAAAAAAATATTTAGCTCAATCAAATTTCAAATATGATTCCTCTTCTTTTATTCCCTGCTTTTGTTGCACCTCTGATTCTCTAAAAGCTTCTTCATGCTCTAGCCTTTTTAAATGACACAACCACAAAATCTCCATATGCAAGAATATTATTCTTTCTCTAATACCAAAAAATGATTACCTGATAGGTCTATAACTCTAATAAAGGTAGATCTAATTCACTAGGCTACACTATAAGTCTCAAGAAAGAGACTTCAACCCTTCCCATGTCTATTAATTTTATTTAAAATTGTGCTCCTATCAGTTTTACAAAAATATGAAAGGATTAATTTTCAGAGTTTTGCGCTCATGGACAAACCTAAGCGTGATTTAGGGAACACATAAGAATATCAACCCCTTGTTCCTCAAAAATCATGTGCTCATTTACCTTCAATTGAACTTGATGTATGATAATGTTGGAGTGTGAACAAGAATCCAACAGTCAGCACATGAACAAGAAATAAACTTCTGGAATAGGAATTGAACTCCTGGAGCACTAATCATACTACCTTCTTCTGCTTCTCCAACACAAATCTACACAAGGAAAGATGCTTCTAATGTAAATGTGCATACACATCTCCTTGACATCGAATTCACCATTCGATTTCTATCACACAAACCATATTCATGTCCTCGCGGAATTCGCCATACTCTGTTTCACTCAGTCATCTCTACGCGTCCTTCCATGATACGTCTAACGACCTTGAATCAGGATTCACCCACATATTTACAAATATTGAACAATACTTCGATCCACATCAAATTCGATATCATTACTTGAATAGTTGAACTGCGTCCTTGTCTTCAAACAGTGCCCTCAAAATTGAACCTCAACGAACTAGAAATCATTAGGGGAATTTTGAGGTCTAAAATGGCCCTTCTAATAAAAATGTACAACAAAAATAAACTTTATAAGAACAAATCATATTCAAGATGATGATGTCAACCATGGGGGATGATTCACCATTTTTTAAGTAAAAGGGTAAAAAGATTAAAAAATAATAAAATAATAAAACTACATTTTCAACTCGTATTGTCAACTTATCTCCCAAATTTTTTACTCAAATTTTAAGTAGGAGTACTCATTGGATGCAAAATTTAATTCCTCATCCAAGGAGTACCCATGTTGCATACTTTCAATGGAACCTACTACACGAAAAATGAGAAATACATAACAAAACGTGATTACAATCATGTTTTTCATGTATTTCTCATTTTTCGTGTAGCATGACCCATCGAAAGTATGCAACATGTGTACTCATTGGATGAAGAATTAAATTTTTCATCCAACGAGTACTCCTGCTCGAAATTTGAGTAAAAAATTTGGGAGATAAGTTGAAAATATGAGTTGAAAAAGTAGTTTTTTATTTTTCCCTTCTAAATTTGATGATGTCATCAAATCTTATTTTATTATTTCCACTATAATTTTTATAATTTCCTTAGGAGGCCCATTTTAGACCTCAAAATTCCCCTAATGGAAATCAGAATGCAAGAGGTTTTCTTTAGGTGTTAAACGCTGAAATCCTTTTGTAATTCAACTTTGACTTATCTCATCTAAACAAAGGATGAATTGTTGATTGAACAACTTTTAGTAAATGTCGAATTCCTCTAGTTAGGGCATTTTCATCAACTCCTTCTCTGTGTGAATAAAGTTCCCTTGCTCGTTCATATTCAAATCTTTGACTATTTCATGCTAATTCATCCACTATCAACCTTCAATTTACTTGGAGGACAAAACAAGGCTTCAGAAATTAAAACACGGAGGCTTATTATTCCATCAATTTCTCATGCAGAGTATAACACAATTTCTACACAAAAATCTCGTTTACTTTCCAAACAAACATCTAAACAACGATTTCATCAATATTTCTCAATGCAGAGAAATCCTCTCACAAAAAAATTCACAATTGATTCATTCTTATATTGTGTCTCTTCTATGTATTGATTTCTAAATCTCATAAATAAAATAAGTCTTTTCTGCCCCGTCAGTCCAACACTAAAATTGTTTAAGCCAATACCAACAATCTAGTAGAATAAAACTACAATGTATCACATTGTTTCAGAATTAGATGTTCTTGTAGTCATTCACCACAAAAAATATTCAGCTATAAAAATTCTGGTATTTAGCACCACTGGTAACCTATATAAGAACATAGTTAATTAGTATTTGCATCACATTGATAGAGATATTCATAATTTCCAAAAGTACATAAAAATGTAATTCATTAAGAATTTTCAAAAACATAAAATATTTGGCCTGATATACAAAATATATGGGTATATCGAGCCCTTGGCCTTCTACACATCTCATCACTCTTACACACTCTCACATCCACATCGTCTTCCCCTATGCAGGCTTAGATTTATCGGAACAATTACATAGTCATGGATCATTCTAGATTCTTGATATTCTCCATAGATCTCTCAACTAATTCATAAAACCTCTTAATCCACTTTTAACTCAAATAACTCCTATTCTAGGATTTCCTAATCCCTAATATCTTTATGAGATCTTCATAAGGCTAATATCTCTTGTATTTTCAATTATGTGAGAATATTTACATTTAAAACCTCACATGCCTATTTCTCACTCAAATAATTAAAATATGCCAAATTTCCTGTTAATAAATTAAAATCCCTATCAAACATTAGACCCCCTAATTTAATCAGATATACAACTATTTTTCGAGCTAGATGCTCTTGCATAATTGTGAAATTTATATGGTAAATTGTTTAATGAAGTCATCAACACCTTATTCTTAATTTTTTATTAACTTTTAGTAGTGGAAAATTTTCATGTTTTCACCACATGATCTTCGTGACATATTCCTCCTCTCAATGTGAATTTGAGTTCATTGTTTCATAATGGAAGTCTTCTTACACTTCCTCCTCTCAATGTGCCTTTGAGTTCATTGTTTTATAATGGAAGTCTTCTTACCCTTCCTCCTCTCAATGTGCATTTGAGTTCATTGTTTCAAAATGGAAGTCTTCTTGCCCTTCCTCCTCTCAAATAAATTAGTATTAAGGAATGTGGTTTGCTTCTCCTATAAATATGTCTCATGATGGCCTTTTCTTCCATAGATTGAGCATGCCTCTAAGTACTATATGTTAGAAACTCTATGGCCTTTCTTCTTATAGGAGTGAAAAAAGGAGAAATTTCTTCTTTGATGTAGAACTCTTGGAATTATTCTCCTTATTGTCTTAAATATTCTAATTAAAACTTCTTCCAAGTGTTGGATTAGGCTAATTATTGTTGTTTCTTCATTGTTTTAATTCTATAAATAACCAAGGAAGGATGGAATAGAACTGTTCTTTATTCTCCATTTAATACCACTCTCTCTTCAAATGAGCAAGCCAATTCTTCCACATCATTTTCTCCCAAACTTGTCATCCTATATTTTTTGGTGTTTCCTCTCTAATATTAAAAGCTAGGTCATTATGCTTGATCTTCTATTCAACTCCACTGGGGATTATTTTTCCTTGTATATTTTTCTTGTCCCTTAATCATTATAGCCCATTTGTATTAATATTTTGGAATCTACACCTTCTATATATGTTTCAAAATCACCCAAGCCCTCTTGATACATGTCTATGGAAGATGAAATTACTATAGGTTTCTCAATCATGGTTCCTACCTCATTAGTGGCAAATGAAAGCTGGCTGTTCTTCTTGGTTCTATTGGAATGCTACTTGGATATTTTGCAATGCCTCATAATATTCCATCTCTTAGTGTAGTTTAGCCATCATCTAAGTGATCTTATCATCCTAATAATTTTCAAACTAAATGTAATTCCCTCATATTTGTACAAGTTGAAATATGTATATTTCACAATATACCATGACTATAATGACATGTTCATATACTTTTGTTTCGTTGCTACAAAAACCCTCTGCAATTTTTTTTACACTTGAATTTTGGAGCCTACTGGGTATCTTGTGACATGTCATTCCATGGTCACATCGTGGTAGACTAATGTTTTACAAAGTGTTAAGTATTTTTCTAAGTGTCAACATCACTTTCTCACATATGATCATTACTTGATGAATTCATAAGCACACTTATTTTCTTGTAAGCTTAGATAGGCATTGCACAATTCCTGAAAGTAAGGCTTGCGCAACCTCTAGGAAAAATGCTTTTGAAATGCTTAGTATAGTAAATTGTGTAAAATATGTCAACAATTAGTGTATATGACCCATTTACAGTATCCCTCTCACTTCGATTGTTATTATATTTCTAGTCTAGTGAGTTTTCCCAATTGTCGCTTTTGCGCACCTTTTCTTTTGCAAGTGTCGCTTTCACATTCACGGTTGTCGTATTTTCTTGATTTCACTTTAACATGTGTCTTTTTCATGTTATATTCATTATGGAATGTGTCATTTTCATGTTGTCTTCATTCTGGAATGTGTCACTTTAACTTTCTATAGCCTTTGGAAGTTTCATTGTCACTTTTACTTACTGTAACAAGTGTTTCCTTTTGGTAAGGGAAGTGTCGCATCTATTGAAAGAAAATTATTTGTACACTTTTTAAGGGAATATTTGATGCATTCTCTTGGACTATTTTGTTATATCTATCATAGAGTCATTCTTTAATTCTTAACCACTATTTTATTATTTTCATCACTTGTGTTGCAAAGTGTATCTTAAGTGTCACACTTGGATGTAAGTGTTTTCCTGTTGTCATTTTGATGAGTACATGTTGAATTTGGGTGGTGAATAGTTCATTTTTTATTATTTTATCTTTTATAAGTGTGTGATCATGTCCAAGTCATGTTTTGGTTCCATCTCTGAGCTCTTTGGTCCCACACTTAGTCATTTTCGAAAGATGATCCTCCCCCGATAAACCTCCCTCTACTCTTCCTCCCTAAACTCTGCATTGTGTAGAATCAAGCCTCACACATATTACCCTTCCTCTTGGAACTGTGCAATGAAAAGTCACTTCCTCTAAGTAATGTACATTGTGTAGTCACAGTGCTCAAGAATTATCCTCCTGCCCTTAGAAATTATACAATATGCCTCCTTATTCATCATTTCTTGCACATTATGCAGTTTTAGTTAGCATAGTGGCTATTATTTATAACTGATCCACTGAAATACATATATGTTGGCCTCCTAGGAATGTGCATTGTGTAATCACAGTGAGAAATCCCTTCTTTCATGCCTTCTTTCCTTGCTGAACTGCACAATTTTCAGTCTCTAGCCTTCCTGAACTTTTCATTTCTCAATTATCATGACGAAGCCTTTATCACTATCTCATTGAATTTCCAAACTATGCAATCATGTACCTCCTTGTCTTCCATAACTATGCACTATGTAGTTTCAGTGAGAAATGTCTCACTCTTGTCTCCTGAACTATGTCAACTGAAATCTTCATTCTCTGGCCCTAAAATACTTTTCAATGCATAGTCAAAGCATCCAAACCATCAATATTTCCTCTTGGAATTGCACACTATGTTATCACTGAGAATCCTCCTTAGTCAAGTACCTTGTTCTAGATCAGCTAGTGAAATGCAAGAAGAATCAGATAGACTATGAATTTTATAGATTGATGTCGTATTGTCATGAGTGAATCCCATATACAGGTATTGTATCTTGACATGACAATATGATGTTCAAGAATAATTCTTAGGTGATCATGTGAAAAGAAACTTGTGAAACTGGAACCATGAAGATATCATCAAGCGAGAAAATGAAGGTACACAAGATCATGAAAAAATATTAGAGATCAAGAGCACATAAAGGCTCCATATGAATCAACTTCTTGGATAATTAATATGAAGCACATGAAAAATCAATCATGAAGATATCAAGGAAGCAACAAGAAGAGAATATTGGTGTTGATTCATCATCATGAAGATTCAAGTCATATTTTTCTAGGTCATGGCTTGTACAAGTGTCATCACAATGTCATATATGTCAATCGGTGTTGCCACATGATGTGGAGTGTAATTATGTATTTCCAAAAATTTCAAAATGTAAATGAGTGCAATTCCAAGAGTAACATGTGGAATATGAAAAGTCGCATGTAGAATAAAGAGTCACTAGGATAAGTACAAGAGTGTTATATAAGTTCAATAGGGAATTGGAAGTTCAATACTCATGAAGGAATCTCAAGAGTCATATGGATATTAAAGTTCATTCCTCTTGTTATAAATACACCCTCATAACTCAAGCAAAGGGCTTTTGGAGTCATTGAATTTGGAGATCTAGCCTTGGCTTCTCTAGCTTGGCATAGGGAGAGAAGATCATTCTTTGTAGAAGAAAGAAGTGACTTAATGTTCCACTACTGGAGCTAATGGCCTACCATTGTAACCGTGTACTTGGATATTTCACCTAATAATCATAAGCTCATTGAGACAATATATTTTCATGCATGTATCGTGAATATTGTAAGAATATTTTTTAGATTTTTTCGGTATATGCTATGTTCAAATGTACGAAGGAAATTTAACTACTTCATTGGATTTGGTACTCATCTTGTTGAATGTGTGTTGTATTTTCTTTAATTATCATTGTGCCTATGTGGACTATTTCTCTAGATAACTAATGAAACTTCCTTACTCTCATGCGCCTCTCCTAGGATAGTACTATTAATTTCCTCCTAGATATTCACACTCATCTCCCCTCTCATGAATATCTCCATTTACGCATTGCAATTAGTGTTTCATAGTGTCGAGTTACTTGCTGATTTCAAAGGATATGTGTGTAATCTCTTATTTTATTCATTGCAACCAAGTAAAACCTTAGAATTATGTCAGTCGAGTCGATACTTCAGATGGGGCTCCTACTCCAAATAATGTGAGCGCTGATTGGGACTTCACATCAGGGAGACCCCCTTGGTTGACACATTTACAACACTATCAACACTTTCAAAAAACATGTTCTTTAGTAATGGTAGAAGTCTGGAAAAGGTCTCATTTTTCTTCTCCATATTTTCCATCATCTAGTCATACATCTAGACCTATTCTTTCAAGTTATTGTACTCTTCAAAAATTGAGTATTGGTGTACTCTTGTAATGTTTTGTTAGCTACATCATAAATATGAATAATTCAACTCCTTTGATACTAATATGATCCATAATTGAGGGACTTATATCCAACTTGCTTCACTAATATAGATACTATCATTATACTTTATTTCTAAACCTTGTCCCTCTATCACAAATATTTAGAATGTCTATAATTATTATGTGCTTTATGTAACTAGGGAAACTTTTAGGGGCTAATATTCGCAGGTGGGCTAATTTTCGATGCTTTTTCCAAAAAAAAAGATTTTCCAATTTCCATTTTTTTTCTAAAATGATTCGCCAAAATTTTGTAGTACACCATTATTTTACATTAAAATTTACCAAAATATTATATTGACTAATCTAAAATCATTGGAAATCTAAATATTTCTACAAAAATTCGCATATTAGGGACTAGTAAGATTCGCCAAGGTACTTTAAGATAAACGTCCATCCTTAAAATGTTCCATGTATGTAACCTATGCTCTAGACTAACTACCTAGCTCCTTTTGTGTCAAATTGATTATTTGGTTATGATGGTTATGGTAGCCAACAATTCTTCTTCATACTTTAAGGTGAAGAGGCGTCATTCCTTCCTTCTCAATATGCAAATGGTTCCAATCTCTAAGGTTCTCTTGGAGCATAGAAATTCATATTGAAAGGAGTTATATTATCACTCTTTCATAATTCTCAAATGCTTTAAGAGAAATAGGGATACTCTACTGAGTTCTTGGAATATCAATTCCTTCTCTCGGATAGGAGGTAGATTCAACTATTGTGCATGGTCCCTAGTAAGCTACTACATTGTCTATTTCAATGTTCCTTTCTTATTGTTTTTGAACTTTTCTTTTGTGCTTCATTCTAGAATTAAGAACATATGCTACCTTAGTTTTCTCTCTAATGCATACGTAAATTGAATTGGAATATATTTTCATTACCATTTTTGAGAAAACAAAGATGATAACCCAATATTTTGCTAAATTTCCTTCCTTCATATAATGATGAAGCAAATTACAAAGAACACCATGCACTAATGGAAGTCCCATTTTATTATGTTCTCAATTTTGAACTAGAAACATTCATATTTTAATCTAAACCCTTGCAAATGAGTTTGGAAACATTTTATTTATATAGTTAAAGGAACTTAAATTCCCATAATTGTTAATAAAATGAAAGAGATTATGATACATATAATTTTCATTTATTGAGAATGTTATGGAATGTTCCATTATTTTAATCAAAGAGATATAAGGAAAAATGAAATAATTCTACCATACTTTTAATAACATCAAGAAACACTCTCATTTATCTAGACACCAAAATACCAACTCAAGGAAAATATACAAGTCGTTGACCCATTCTAAGACATATCATGATCTCAATTTAAAATTAATTTTCCTCTTAGTGTAGACATGGTTTAAATATATTTCCACTTCCCTTAATGAGGACATGGTTCTATAGTTTCATAGAGTCCTCTTCTCAAAAATCAAATGGTCACACGACTTGCATAATAGCAAATGTTGAACGAGGTACGAAATTGACTTGGTGGATGAGGAATCAACTAGATAAGATTCTATTCAACCACGAAATAGTTAAGTTGAAATAGGGAGGAATCAAATTGACCAAAGGAGAAATTGAATTGGTCATACAAGAGAAAGTGACCATGTAATAAGGAGTTAAACCCATTTAGTAAATGAAATTGATTTGGGTTATTGTGCAGATGACTAAGTAAGAAATAATTTGACTCAAGTAATTGAGATAAACCCTACCACTAGATGCTTTAGCCAAGGAGAATGTACAATTTGGTATTAGTGAAATTACAAACAGTGTTGATGATTTAAGAACTATATGGGAGAAAAATCCAGCCAACAACTAGAATAACCAAATTAGTCATTATGTAAAAGAGTCCAATGGCTTCAAGTGAGGTCTATCAATATATCATCTCATTAATGGATAGATGGAAGAAAAAAAGCACTTGTTGAGATATGTCTCTCTCATGGAGATTGTAACTAATCATTAAAACTAAAGTTGGTATTGAATCTTTGATGATTTACCAACACCAGAAACCATTAAAATACAAAGTAACTTGATTAAAAATCATAAACATAAACATAAAGTATTTTTAATAAAGGACAATCCATACACAATAGAAATTAAAATGAAAAAACTAATTACCAATAGATACTTAATCTATTTTGGCAGACTTTCGATATAATGCTACTCATTTTTATCCATCCAATCTCATCTCCTTGGCCAAAATATGCTCTAAAAATGAAAGTTCAAAAATAAATCTTAAGAGCAAGGGTAATGAGAGGGCCAACATGGGTGATCCTTCATTTCCCATTCCTTAGTTACTCTTCATATCATATTTTTTTTTTAATTAGTTTAGTATTTCTTCTCATCTTGTCTTATTCTATATTTTTATTTGAATGATTTTATTGTATTTTTAATGTTCAAAAATTTTGTATTTTCACTTGCATTTTGAGTTTTACAACCATTCATTTTTTTTTGGATCTATTTGGAATTAGAACCACTATATTTTTTCTGGTTTTCTTTTCCTTATTAGTGTTTATCTATTTATCTTTTTACATGTTGCAATTATTTTCCAATACTTATTTTTCCAAATTTACTCATCATTTTTGAAGTTGTAGTCAAAATCACATGATGAATTGTATATTTGAACACTCTCTAAAGCCTTATCTTAGGACAAGTCTAAATGTTCCAAATCTTTCACTTTTCTAGCAACATGATTGAAATCTAACTATGCAATTATTGGTGAAATTGTAAATTTACATTCTTTAAATTACACTATTTGAATGCATAAATTAATTTAACACCTTAAAAACTTACAAAATATTTAGATTATACATTCTTAACCCACTAAAATATACAATAATTCTTATTTTTTTATAAATAAATAAATAAAATAAAATAAAAAATCTGAAAATTTACATTAAAAAAATAAAAAAAAATTAAACTACTCCTTTATCTCGTAATAACTAAATATGGAATGGCACAAATAAAATTCCTTGGAAAAAAATTCTTAAACTTACTTTTAAACAAATAGGTACACCTCAACTTTGCTAATACAATCCAACATTAAATTATATAGCAATACACAAATCTTCACGCGAATCTTTGTTGAACCCAAATAATTCTACAGACTTTTGGTTCAATATAAAAAATGGCTCCTCCAAAAACACTATGATTGCCCAAATGTATTAAAATGGAGAGAGTAAGCTCCTCTCCTCTACAACACGGAAGAAATTAAAATTTGACAGGATTGGACAGAGTTTTCCACACTGAAACAAACTTCTATTTCTTTAAAAAAAAACTGAACTGATACAAATCTTCCTCTTAACAGAGGGATAACAGAAACAGGACTGCTACACACGCATTGCCAGTCAACTCACTGTCTTGAAAACAATACTCTGTCTCTCAAGAACGAACGAAACCGTGCTCTGTTCTTCTTACTGTGCTTTTCTTGCCTGCGGGCTCTCACACAGCGATTACAACAATACAAAACAAAATCGTGGCCTTTTCTTTTATATGCCATGCATAAAAACATTACAACAAAACTATGTTAAAATACTTTAGAACAAAAACTATTAAAACAAATATGATGCGGGACCCACAATAAAAACATCAAACTGAAAACTCTGATTGCGATTGACAATCGGATGCGATGACCAAATATGAAATTTGGCTCATAGTGCAATCGGGTCCGAACTTCAACAAAGTGCGATCGGGCCTCATTCAAAAAGAGTTGTGATTGCCGATCAAAAACGGATGCGATGACCATAAATTAAATCCGTTGTATAAGCTGGATCGGGTCCACCACTTCAATCGCAGCATATTACAAAAGCGTGCAATCAATCAGAAAGTTCCGATTGCGATTAAGATCCCGGACACGATGGACTTTATTAACTCCATTGCATACTACCATCGGGTCCCCCAATTTCGAACTACAATCGGGCCCAACACTTAAGAGCTTCCGATTGCGATTCAGGAACCGGATGCGATTGGCAAACAAATTGTGGCATATAATAGGATCGGGATCCGACCTTGAATACGAAATCATAACAAAGGCCTACGATATTTTCTTTAAATTGAACTCTCACGATTCCATCAGAAACATGTACGTGGTCAAGTGGACCACGGGCCTCGGTATTGTGGAGGGCGATTATAATATATGGTTTTTAGTTGTATTGTGTACAACTGTTCCACTGCGGAACTTTACCACATCTGCAAGACATTTGTTTTATGATTCATATGTATTGCGATTTGCGATTGCAATTAGATCGCATCACATCGTAAACTCTTCATCAACAAGACACTGCTTCAAAAAATAACTTGCGATTCTGATTTAGAGCTTAAGTGGTGGGGACCACTTGTCCCGCCAAATTAGAAATAAAGGACTTCCGCCTGTTTAATTCAATTTTCATTCATTTTGGTTGTTGAGGGCTTTTACGCCTGAAATGAATGTCTTAATAAGAACTGCTCCTACGTAGATTAGAACTACGGGAAATCTTCATTCCTCCTACAGAAATAACTTTGCCCATAATCCAAAATTAATTCTCCTCTACTGTTGTGGCTGCAGCCCATAACAATTAATTCATCCTTATGGATTTCTCCATGCTTCTTCAATTTACAGTGCTGTGCACTCCACGCTCTGCTTCTGCTGCCTTGTACTCTTTTCTTCTTATCACTGCCCAAGGTTGGCAGGTGACTTTAATATTTTCAACACTCCCCCTTAAAGTCAGCTGCTGGGTTATCCATCATACCCAAGCATTTTCTTCAAAATTCAAACGTCTTCTGCCCTAATGGTTTAGTTAAAATATCTGCATATTGCTCCTCTTTTTTACAATGCTGTAAAACAATTTCTCCATTGTTCACCAATTCTCTGATATAATGAAATTTTGTATCTATGTGTTTTTTTCTTTTATGAAACACTGAATTCTTTGACAATGCAATAGCTGAGCTATTGTCACAATAAATTACTATCCCTTTTACTTGTTCTTGGCATAAGCTTCTCAACATTCTTTTCATCCAAATTTCTTGACACGCTGCTGCTGTAGCTACCACATATTCTGCCTCTGCTGTAGACAATGCTACAATAGGCTGTTTCTTAGAAGCCCATGAAATGGCTCCTGAACCCATATGAAAAACATAACCGGAAGTGCTCTTCCGATCATCTACACTTCCAGCCCAATCACTGTCAGTGTATCCAACTAATTCTGAATTTTCTGAAGTAGTATATAAAATGCCAAATCTTTTAGTTCCTTTCACATACCTCAGAATTCTCTTTGCTGCTTGCCAATGTGCTTCTTTTGGCTTCTCCATAAATCTGGAAATTAAACTAACAGCATGCATAATATCCGGCCTAGTTGCAGTCAGATACATGAGGCTGCCAACTATGCTTTTATACAAACTTGGATCAACATCCTTGCTGTTGTCATCTTTTCTCAACTTCAATCCCATTACTGTGGGAGTAATTGCAGCTTTGCACTCCTGCATATTAAATATTTCTAAAACTTGATTCACATACTTTGCTTGAGATATAAAAATCCCTTTCTCATTTTGTTCTACTTCTATTCCTAAGAAGTATCTCAACAAGCCCATGTCAGTCATTTCAAATTCATCTTTCATGACTGTTTTAAAATTTTCAACAAGGTAATCATCATTACCTGTAAATATTAGATCATCAACATATAAAACAACAATGAGCATTTTACCATCCTTTTCTTTGATGTAGAGGGTGGGTTCTCCCTCACACTTTTCAAATCCATTTTCCAGTAGATAGGAGTCTATTCTACTGTACCATGCTCTTGGAGCTTGCTTCAGCCCATAAAGAGCTTTCTTCAATCTGCAGACTTTATGCTCTTGGCCTTTCTTCTCATATCCAAGAGGTTGTTCCACATATACCTCTTCCATTAAAACTCCATTTAAAAATGCAGATTTTACATCCATTTGGTATACTTTCCATTTTTTTGTGCTGCTATGGACAACACTGCTCTCACTGTCTCCATTCTTGCAACTGGTGCAAAAGTTTCTTCATAATCAATCCCATGATGCTGCTTATATCCATTGACAACAAGTCTAGCCTTGTGTCTTTCTATTTTTCCTTTAGCATTGATTTTGGTCTTATATATCCATTTAACTCCAATGACTTCCTTACCTTCTGGGAGATAAACCAACTCCCATGTTTTGTTCTTCTCTATGGCATTAATTTCATCATCCATAGCTTCTATCCATTTTATATTTTTAATAGCATCTTCAAAATGAATAGGATCATCAACTTCACAATACAAAGAAAATAGGGAATTCATACCTTCATTTGTCGCTCCCTGCTCATAGATTTCTCTAATACTTCTGAATTTTGTTCCGCTTTCACTTGGTGTAGACGTGCTTGATGAAGCACTGTATTCTGCTCCATATGGTGTGCTCGGTGAACCACTCACGCTTCTTCTCAAGGGTGTTCTTGCTGCCGCTTGAGGCGTCCCTTGCTGTCCTTGCATTTGATGAGGTTCTGCTACATATGGGTTGTTAATGTCAACCACATCACCATCATCTTCGTCATGAGATAAACAACTCTTAACATTGACTATTTTCTCAATGCTTCCATCCCATGCTTCCTCTTCAATAAATTGTACATCTCTGCTTATTACAAACTTCTTTGTGGATGGGTTATACAATCTATGTCCTTTGGAATCTTCACAATATCCAAGGAAAATGCACTTCTCACTATCCAAATTCTTCCTCAATTTGTCTAGAATGTGTACATATGCCACACATTCAAAAACTCTCATGTGGGTGACTCCTTGTTTTCTGCCACTCCATGCTTCTTCTGGAACTTTGTTCATCACAGCTTTTGTAGGGCATCTATTCAAAATATACACAGCACATTTTGCTGCTTCTGCCCAATATTCATTCGGCAAGTGTTTTGCCTTCAGCATACTTCTCACCATTTCCATTATGGTTTGATTCTTCCTTTCAGCAACTCCATTCTGTTGTGGTGTGTACCTTGTGGTAAACTGCTTGTGTATGCCATTCTCTCTACAAAAACGCAGAAATTCCTTTAAGATATAATCTCCTCCTCTATCGGTTCTGAGAGCTTTAATATGCAGCCCGCTCTATTTCTCTACAAGAGCTTTAAAATGGCGAAATTTCTAAAATACTTCACTCTTATATTTCAGAAAATAAACCCACACTTTTCTTGTGAAATCATCTATGAAGGTCAGCATGTAATTGATGCCTGAAACTGATGTTGTTTACATCGACCCACACAAATCTGAGTGAATGATTTCTAAGGGTTATTTCGCCCTTATGCTTTTCCTTGATGGAAAATTTTCTCTGTGTTGCTTTCCCAAGATGCAGCCTTCACATAGGCTATCAGGATTCTCAATCAATGGCAAACCTCTTACCATTCCTTTTCTGTGCAGCAAATTTAATCCTCCGAAATTGAGATGTCCAAATCTCAAGTGCCATAACTAATTTTCATCTTTAGCTTCCTTCTGAAAGGCTTCTTGTGTTACAGCTGCTATACTCTTTCCTTTTCCCTTCAAGTCAATGTTGAGCTTGAGCGGAAACATTCTATTGCTGGTCATTTGAATTTCAGTAATGATTTTATTGCTTGGAGGTATATATTTTATTGTGCACACATAATCTTTTGAATATTACATTGTAACCTTTGTTTATGAGCTGCCCAACGCTCAAAAGGTTACATTTCAGACCTGGAACATAATACACATCCAGAACAAATTTATGCTCACCATTTCTTGCTCGAATTGTAACTCCGCCTCTCCCTTTTACAGAGATCTCAGTATCAGTCCCTGTGGTCACTTCTGATTTAATCTCTTCATCTAGATTGGAAAACATTGCTCTGTTTCCAGTCACGTGATTACTACATCCAGAATCTAAGAACCAAACATCATCTTCTCTATCTTGTGCTGCATTACATGTTAACAGCACATTACTTGGGTTCTTTTCTTCTTTTGCTACATTAGCATTTTGCTTATTCTTCATGTCATTTTGCTTCTTTCTACATTCATTAGAATAGTGCCCATATTTCTTGCAATAATGACATTGGACATTGGATTTGTCATACCTTTGTCCATGAGCATGTTGGTGTTGATGTCCACCTTGCTAGCTGTTGCATTGGCCATGGCTCTCACTTTGACTGTCGCTCCTTCCATGTGAATGTGAAGGGTTGTTCCTTACACCTCTGTTTTGGCTTCTGCCTCTTCCTCTTCCTTTTCCTTGACCTCTTCCTCTTCTTGAAGGCATCTGGGTCTTGAAGGCGTGCTCTAGAGATGAGTGTTCATCTCTGCTCAATCTCTATTCATGAGTTATCATCGAGGCATGAGGTTCATCCACTGTGAACTGTGAGAGATCTTTGGTCTCTTCTATGGTGGTAACAATAACATCAAAATTTGAGGGTAAGCTCCTCAAAAGTTTCTCCACAATCCTTCTTTCTTCAAGAGTTTCTCCATGGGACCTTATCTGATTTACAATCCCAATCACATGTGTAAAAAATGTGTCTACATTATCTGACTCTTTCATGCAAAGAGTTTCAAAATCTCTTCTCAGCAACTGAAGTTTTGTTGTCTTAACTTTCTCCATACCTTGATAGGCTACTTTTAGAGTTTCCCATGCCTCCTTGGATCTCTTACCTACTGCTATCCTTGGAAACACACTCTCATTTACTGCCTGATACAAATAGAAGAGGGCCTTAGCATCCTTCTTTCTATTGTTCTTCAATAAATCCTTCTCTTCTTGAGTTAAGGCATTAAAAGCCTGCTCATCAGCTGGTTCAACAAAACCATCTTCTACAAACTCCCATAAGTCTTGTGAGACAAACAGGGCTCTCATGGTAATGGCCCAATAATCATAATTCTTTCCATTAAATTGTGGAAGCTGAACATTTCCAATGTTCATTCATGTGCTTGGTCCAGCCATTGCTCTTAAACTGAACTTTGAACTTAAACAAACTGTCTTTCATTTTTCTTGAAAGAACAAACTCTTTTAAACAATAAACAACAGCTCTGTTATCTTTGAGAAATACCTAAACTTTTGACTTCTGTTGGGCTTTCACGCTGCTAGAGAAAACACTGCAACAAGTCTTCTTCTTTAGCTTCTTTGAAACCTTCAAAGAGCCTAAACTAGCTATGATACCATGTTGGAATATTGAGAATTCCAAATGGAGAGAGTAAGCTCCTCTCCTCTACAACACAGAGAAATTAAAATTTGACAGGATTGGACAGAGTTTTCCACACTGAAACAAACTTCTATTTCTTTAAAAAAAAACTGAATTGATACAAATCTTCCTCTTAACAGAGGGATAACAGAAACAGGACTGCTACACACGCAGTGCCAGTCAACTCACTGTCTTGAAAACAATACTCTGTCTCTCAAGAACGCACGAAACCGTGCTCTGTTCTTCTTACTGTGCTTTTCTTGCCTGCGGGCTCTCACACAGCGATTACAACAATACAAAACAAAATCGCGGCCTTTTCTTTTATATGCCGTCCAAAAAACATTACAACAAAACTATGTTAAAATACTTTAGAACAAAAACTATTAAAACAAATATGATGCGGGACCCACAATACAAACATCAAACTGAAAACTCCGATTGCGATTGAAAATCGGATGCGATGACCAAATATGAAATTTGGCTCATAGTGTAATCGGGTCCGAACTTCAACAAAGTGCGATCGGGCCTCGTTCAAAAAGAGTTGCGATTTCCGATCAAAAACGGATGCGATGACCATAAATTAAATCCATTGTATAAGCTGGATCGGGTCCGCCACTTCAATTGCAGCATATTACAAAAGCGTGCGATCAATCAGAAAGTTCCAATTGCGATTAAGATCCCGGACGCGATGGACTGTATTAACTCCATTGCATACTACCATCGGGTCCGCCAATTTCAAAGTACAATCGGGCCCAACACTTAAAAGCTTCCGATTGCGATTCAGGAACTAGATGCGATTGGCAAACAAATTGTGGCATATAACCGGATCGGGTCCGGCCTTCAATCGGAGCTCATAACAAAAGGCCTCCGATTGAGCCTTGCGATTGAACTCGTGCGATTCCATTAAAACATCGCCACGTGGTCAAGTGGACCCACGGGCCTCCGCTGCTGTGGGGGGGCGATTATAATATATGGTTTTTGGTTGTATTGTGTACAACCGTTCCACTGCGGAACTTTACCACATCTGCAAGACATTTGTTTTATGATTCATATGTATTGCGATTAGATCGCATCACATCGCAAACTCTTCATCAACAAGACACTACTTCAAAAAATAAATTGCGATTCCGATTTAGAGCTTAAGTGGTGGGGACCACTTGTCCCGCCAAATCAGAAATAAAGGACTTCCGCCTGTTTAATTCAATTTTCATTCATTTTGGTTGTTGAGGGCTTTTACGTGAAATATTTGTCTTAATAAGAGCTTTCTCCTCCATAGATTAGAACTACGGGGAAATCTTCATTCCTCTGTAGAAATATTTTTGCCCATAATCCAAAATTAATTCTCCTCTGCTCACAGAACTTGTGAGCCATAACAATTAATTCATCCTTACGGATTTCTCCATGCTTCTTCAATTTACAGTGGTTGTGCACTCCACGCTCTCGCTTCTACCTGTCTTGTACTCTTTTTTCTTCGTCACCGCCCAAGGTTGGCGGGTGACTTTAATATTTTCAACATGTTCGAGCAAGTAATGTTTATGACAAACAATATAGGAACATTGGTGCTGGACCTTATTAAAAAACCACATATTTTTCATCTGTTGAAATGCAACTATAATCTCAGAAGACTTACGTGAGAAGGAAATATCATGACAAAATTGAGTTTGCAGTATATTCCAACATGTATTCTGTTTCCTCGTCTCCTCATGTACATACCAAACTTTTTGCTATTATCCCTAAAGAGTGGAATAATGATGCACCCACAACTTGAGACAATATTCAGTGTGAGCAACTGGATCAGAGGAACTGTCATAGGTCTTCAGAGTTCATAGTTTCTTCTTCATATTCGTATCGACACTTGATTGACAAAATTTAGATGGAGGGAGGAAGCGATATTGAATAGAAAGCTTCATATAATTCCAATAAGAAAGCGTTTCTTTATGGTTATCCCACCATATAGTGGGAGAAGATATAAAGGCTATATTAAGCCCTGGAATTCGTTTCTCTTTCGCAACCTTACACTCCATATATACAAGGAAACTGTGCAAGTCTGAAGTCTC